>JAVQJG010044811.1:0-49437 GCA_036024015.1 Craterocephalus amniculus
TGAGAGTTGGAGATCGGTACATCCCTCTCTGAAAGCGGCATGTACCACTGTGGGAGCGGTACATGCCGCTAGCCGAGCGGTACGTACCAAATGCCACTTTGGGATCTCGGCGTCACTCAAAAAAATGAAATCAAACAGATGAGAGACACAGCTAAATTTTGCACACCAGGTCCAAGAGTCTAAGAAATCGTTTAGTCATACATTAAAACTAAACACACCGCAGAATTTCAATCTTTTCACACACCTGAATCATAAAATAGATCCTGGTTGGTAGCAAGCATATTTTCACAGCGCCTGACGTTTCTGTCCTCGACTATTTGTGTGCAGGTTTATGAAAAAAAAGATAAAACATAACCATTTGTTGGCAAACTTGGCTGTCAGCGGACTGGGCTGTGATGATAAATATTAAATCAAACCAATTTCTAGCCATCCAGAGAGAGTAATAGCATAAAACAGATGTGGGGAGGATAAGGTCACCCCACTGTGAACTACAAAGGGAACAGGCAAAATCCATGGCTTCAAAGCCAAAAACTTCACATGAAATGAATCAATATAGTCTGCCCTTGAATGACAGGTTATCTTTAAATCGTTGTGGCAGGATAAGAACGAGCAAAGATGTTTTAGATGTTCTAGTCCTTCACTGAACAGCCAGTTGAAACATCAGCTGTCTGTTGTCTGGCGTTGGCAGGTAGTGTACAGTGGATTTAAGAGGTTTTCAAGCTATTCAGCTTCCTGCTGTGTGTGGAAACAACCCTGAAGAGAGCAGTGAAAGTGAATCACACAGTGAACAGTGGGGCAGAGAACCAAACACTGAGCTGAAACTACTAAGTCTGTTGCTGTCTGTGACAAAAAGAGACATCTATCACATCCATAAAAGATCTGAGAAAAAGGAGAAAAGGAGACTAAAACAGCTTTATGCGCAACATGAGTTTCTATGAGGATTCTCGTTTTTTTTCTAATGAATGCATTCTTCAATGCAAAGACGGCTTGACTTTGGTTTTCTACCGTGTCTGCTCTTCTGCACAGACCAGAAGAGGACCTGCCATAATCGTAGAGTTTATCTGCTTGTCCTCCTTTGCGTCCCAAAGTTGGACACGGCTACAAACTGGACGTTTTTGTCTCCTGACACTCCTAGATGTGTCAGAGCTCTGTTTCTGCTTATTACTAGTCATGGTCTCCCCCTGGCAAAACAACATGAGAAACAGGGTGGAGACACCCAAGGAGGGAGAGGCTAGAGGTCTAAATTAATACCACATGTTCCCCGAGAGAAGACTTTACAGACAGCGCGGGTTTGCTCGGCTAGAGGGAGGGTACAAACTCCAGGAGCACTTGGTTGCACTTTCCCGCCCTTTTCGCCCACACACTGCCGTGCACCGAATCCACATGGATCTATTTAGCACCACTACTCCATCACAAAGCCCAATTTACTTCTTTAGAAAAGCACCGTAGCTGCAGAAATCCACTGCTTTGCCAACCAAAAAGATTAAAAATAGACTTTAAACAGAAATAAAGCTCCAAGCTGCAGCAAGAAATGAGGATAAATCCAAATGTTCCCCAAACTTCATGGATCTGGAGTAGAAATAAGAGACTCTGAGAAAAGCCAAGGCATTTCCTCCATGATTTCAAGCTCTGATTTATAAAGAAAAAGCAGCTGAGAGGTTGGAATAAAGAGAACGGATCTATCTTAAAAACACTGATTTCAATTTAAACTCAGCATGTGTCGGACAAACCGCGACGCACAAATTAAGATTGTTATTCACCTGCTGGTGCAGATTAGGATGGTCTTGATTTCAGGCTTTTATTATCATGCAAAGCTACAAACAATGACCTCACTCTCATTAACTTTTCTGCACATGGGGGACACTGCTGCTCAGACCTGCCTGCCACCAACCAAAATGATGATTAATGCAGGGAAGCAATGCTGTATAACAGGAAAAAACTCATTTAAACAAGTTAGCTTTATGTAATATGTGTGTGCGTGTGTGTGTTGCATTTTGGTGTTATCAGTGGCAATGCTGCAGGATGCACTGCAGAGTGTAATGAACAATGATCAGTCAGCATTATCTTAACCCAGTTGTGGAGCAGTGACAGGAAGGCTGAAATGAAATGAGCTGGCCTATACTCTCTGCCTCTCTTTCACTCATTAATAGCGACGGTGGAGCAACGCTTCGACTGAATGAAGCTCTAATGAGGGGACAAGTTTGCTGTTGCATTTTGGTGAGGTAGCATGAAGCTAACTGCAGACATTCATATTAATAAGATCCACTACAGCTCCTAAAGGGTTATTAAGAATCTCTGAAAGACTAAAGAGACACATCAGCTGGACAATTCTTCATCTGGCGTATACAGACCGGGAAGGGCAGGGCTGGTTTGTCTGTTGCTTGAATTTACAATCTTTTAAGAAAAAAAATAAAAAACTTTATTTAGCATCTGTCTAAAAGGTGTCATACTGAGAACTTTTTTTATTAAATCAAGAAATTAGAGCTGATGGAAGGATGTGTAAATCATCCGAACACAGAAGGGCTTCTGTTTGTGCGCTCCAATAATTACAGCAATAACAAGCCAAATTAACAGGTACTCAACAAAAAGTCCAATTTTGGGGTTCAATCATAGTTGCCACTGAAGAATGCTCTTTGTTTTGGATGTTGGAAATATGTTTTGGAAATAATAATACATCTAAAATACATTTCTTTCAATTCCACAAAAATGATAGCAAAAGCTAACAGCAAATGATAACAAACTAACAGTATCATAAACCACCACAGTCTTCCCACTCTTTAAAATCTTATTTACCTGCTGACATCTATTCTATACCGATATACAGTATCTGTAACATCCAGATGTGATTCCTCTGAATTCCTCCAAAGTCTTAGTCCTGCCTCTTAGCTTCTGCCACATTCAAACTGGGAACGGCACCAAGCCGAAAGATTAAAGCACACAGTTTCTAAACTGGAGCAGCATCAAAGAAACAGAAATTCATCGAAGTTCCATTCTTTAATAATACTGTGGGGATATTTGAGAGGGTGTTGAACATCACACAGGGGGATGAAACTGTCTGTGAGTATAAATACCTCACAATGAATAAAGTTGTTCAACTCTCTGATTTATCCAAAATAGACATGGGAAGCAGGTTTCTTATCTGACCGTGATGCTTGCTGCTGCAGCAGCTTTGTTGATGTGGTGGAGAATCAGAACTGGTTCATTTCAGGCTGAAAACGTGCCTCGTGGTTAACCATAAACCACAATTAGAATGAAGCTGACCTTAAAACAACCACACAGACGAAAAGACATGCAGCTCATGAAAGTTTAACAGAGAGGTTGTGTATTTGTGAATGAGGTGCCTTCCCTTGTTGTCTCTGCATGTCACTTTAACTATCCAAACATCAGAGCAGAAGTGGCACAAGCCCTGAACTGGAGCTGCCAGCCTCCGGGACCTCACTCCAAGGTGCTGATGAGTGACGACCTACAGAGGATATTACTTCTTTATCTAATCTGACAAAGCTCTCCACTCCGCGCCCAGCCGCTACTGGTTTTAACCCACAGTTAATAAAGTAAAGCAGAAATCTCTGTGCTGCAGGGATATTAGGAGCAGGCCAAAGGGAAAAACGTAGACCCTGGAGAGCCCATGTGTCTGTCGACTCTTTTTTGCCTTGTCAAGATTATCAGAATTTTATCCTGAGTGAGACATGAGGACGGGATCACTGCTTATCTTCCTCAGCTGAAGGGCTGAAACCTTAATGCTGCAGCAGCGTGTGAGGTCGGTGTTTCAGCCAACGCTTCTCATGCATGGCGGGTTGGCACAGTGGACACAAATACTGATCTTCTCCTCTCAAGGGAGTGTTTTTTACCCTTTTGGGAGATTTTGAGTCCTTCAAGAGTTTGAACATCGCATCAGGAAGAGCTGAGTAGTTTTTAAGAAGATAGATGCTTGCTCATGAGCACTAACACTGACAGAGCTATTAAACCAAACGGGAATTTCCTCTTTCTGCTTTTGTGACATCTTAGCCTTTGCGATAGTCAGGATGCTCAATTAAGACATTTAAATAAACAAAACAAACCCAAATCAGTCTGGGCATCTTATGCAATATTTTAAAGAGGCTCAGAGAGTCTAGCTGAGCTTAAAGCAGCAGTTCATTTAACTACAGGCAAACTCACAGCAAGGAGGGAGGCAGTCATCTTAACAGGCCTGTTTTCTAAAGCTGCTTCTAGCAGTTTGGGATCGAATATTTAAAAAAATGGCTTCAATTTAACAAATTCCTTTTGCAAGTGTTGACCACCAACTTGGAATATAAAGCTTCAGGTACTTTCAGAGAACAGGAATGGCTCCATTCGTCACATTTGCTGCCCCCGTGTCCCCATGATGCCCCGCCTGCGTACTGCAGCTCCACTGTTGGCCCCGTCTTTTGACAACTCCTCACTCTCACGACAAACGTGTCGGAAATACCTTTCAGAATCTCCACAAGAGGCTCCGATTGGAGGACAAACGCGAAACAAAGGCCCGAGTTGGATCTGAATGAAGCCTGATTCATTGGATCGGCGGTGAAAAGGAGGAAACAGATGTGGAAGCTGGAGATTAGATTCTCTCCGTCGGGCCTGTGGAAGGGTTCAGCTCTGCTCTCAGCCAGGTGATACACAGGTCCAAGCTGCCACAACCGACTAGCTCCCCCATTATTTACCTCTGCACAGCAAAAAACTGCTGAACGCCGGTCCTGTCCACATGATCCAGCGATTACTTCCACATATTACTACATATGAAAACAAGAAGCAGCACGGTTTCCATGACAGATTATCCACGTGGTGTATAGTCAAGAGCAGCGATTAAGGAATTACTACAAATGACTAAAGGGCTGATAAGTATGTGCTGCCATCTAATAGAATGACTTTATACAAGCAGATAAGGCTGTGATTGTATTACCATGGTTAAATCTTGACTAAAAGCTCAATTTATGATCAGTATTTTAGCGATGAGCCGTGCTCATACTGTGGGAATATAGAAATAACTGTACCAATTAGTGTTCTAACTCAGTCTCTGTGGGAAACACAAACAGTCAGGCGTCGCTGAGCCAAACACAGTAACACAACATGGACAGTGTAAGTATGCATGTGTGTGTGTGTGTTTGAGGATGAGGAGGCATGGCCTTGTTTGGACGTGTGCTGCTCTCTAGGGGGTTTCAAACACACAACTCAATCCTCCAGGCCTTTAACGGGGAAATGAAGGAGCAGCAGAGCAAAGTCTTAATCCTCAACCTGAAACCATCTGCTCTGGGATGAACCTTAGGTTGTGGGATGACACAGGCGACAGCTAAACAAGGATTAATACATGCTATGAGACCTTTAGGCAGCAAAGATTCGGACTTCTGTTTGCAAACAGTCTGGCTGAACTGCAGATCTCACATCAAGTGGCGCTCACTCTGTATCAAGATTTGTACATCAAGGCTATTTGTTTCGGCAAAGTCACCAACAGGACACCGAGGAGTGTTCAGAGACACAATCAAGCTAGGACCAAAGCCCAGAAACACCATATGCTTCCTTCATTCTCTGTCGCTGACTCCAGCCTGAGAGGACAGAACCACACATGGAGCAGCTGCAGCAGTTTGCAAGTTTTTTCCAAAATAGTCCTGATGGGACAAATCTTTCACTTAAGGCTTTATATTTATTGAACAACAAACCTGTAGCCAATAACACTATTTTTAAAAAGCAACAAAAACGTGCAAAATTTTACCTCAAACATTAAAAGAATCATCTATGGTCATTAAAATCCACAGAAACCTCCAAAACATCAGACTCATTCTTGCATGCTGATTCCACTGATCACCTGAGGGCTATCACTGGAGCAGAATGTATATAGGAAGGATGAATCAGACCACTGGCATCACTCTCACCGCTTGCATCGGCATTTCATTCATGGCACCGACGTCCTCATTCATCAGAAGAAGAGCAATGGTGCAAAACCCTTCCTACTCGTGGGTCCTTGTAAGACTGTGCCCATTCAATCAGTCTGATTGCAGCTGCTATCCTTTACAGAGGATAGAAATGCACTTTTAATCTTCACTTTCAGCAGAGACAGTGATGGAAACAATGAAACGAGGGACCCTCCCCTGTCTGCCATCACGTTTAAAATCAGCCTGAAGAGATCAGTGATTCTGCAACTATCCCACCTAAGAGTGCACTAATAGCCTCCTGCAACCATTTCAACTGCATCATCAACTGCCTGCTGAGGAAAGTGGATGTTTGAGGCCTTATCTTCTTCACCTCCACCATCCTGTAGCCTTGTTAAACTTGCATGTCTTATTGGAAGTTTCTCCTTGCAGGTACTGCATCATCTGTGTGAGGCTGCGAGAGAAAAAGGCAGCTCTTCCCATCAACATTTCCAGACCAACTCACTAGCGACTCTAAGGTTTACAGCTGGGATAGATACTCCCCCCTTAAGACCACTTTATCCCACCTAAGTGACTCAATCCACCCGTGCAAACTTCCCGCTGCAATCCACTCTCATCGGTTGTAATCTGCAGGCTACACAGTTTGACCAACCCTTCGCACGCGCAGAATGAGAAGAAAGAGCGATACAAACTTACGTGAAGACGAAAAATAAAGTGGTCGATCCCACAAGGAGTGTGGCAGCAGTGGACACTGGGATGTATTTGGTGGGTTTAAATCTCTTTCCAGCGCTGTTGGGCATTCTGTAATTTCCACATTCCTCAGTTATTTATTCCGATTGGAGGCGCATGTAGAAAAAAATGATCAAGTACATCCAGCTTGCAACGATATGGGCCTCTGTGGCTGAACGACCGGTCCGCTTTTTGCTATCGTTGAAGCCGCATAGGTCCAAGACGGTTGTAGGCAGGGACACATTGAGCTTTCTGAAAGCCTGGAAATCCCACCCTCACAATCCAGCCCACTGCTGAGGTCACCGGACCGCTCGAAAAGGTGGAGCTTCGCTTCAAAACCCAAGTCTTAATAAGAATTTTTAAAAAAGATATTATTATGGTTACGCTAAGTTTTTGGTGGATTATGTCATTCACTTTTAGGCAGGAGTTTTAACGATTACAAAAACACCCCCTGCTGGAGCTATGTGGTTATATATTGAAATATTGTCATATAAAACAATATGTCCCAGACTTTAATAAGTTGCTGTATATGGGTAACGCCAAACTTCACCTGGATTCTGTCATTTTTATGTTTTTTTGCAGCCAAAACCGCTTTTACCAGATGTAATCTTTCATTCTTTAATTCAGTGTAGTTATTTTATACCAATATATATTTATTCTTCCACCTTGTAGAAATATACAATGTGGGGAAATAGATTATTAAGGACGAATGTGAGTGGCTCCTGGTGGAAATCCAACTCTCCTTCCAAGTGAAAACCTGTGGGCTGATATTAGTTTACAATGCCTCTAACAGCAGCTAGATGCGCAAACTGCAGGGTAAATTTAAGGAGTTGGCGCCATCGTGTGGCAACTCTTGGGACTTGACTGAAATAACGAAATACAACTCTTTTGACTAAAACGGGCCACCGTAGTAAGTAGAGGACCGTACGTTCATTAGCTTTCTGTTTCTCCAACCGACTGTAGGGATTTTCTAAGTTTAGAGGTAAAATTAGCGCCTATTAGGCATATATCCTGTATATATTGTTTGTAGTTTATATCCATGCAGTGGGAATTAATATCGAAGCGCTCTTGAACGCACCAGAAAGAAAGGCATTCCCTTTTAGGAGTGAACGTCACTTCGTATTTAGAGCACACCACTTAAGCTCAGCTAATTAGCTAGCATTTATTTGCCTCCACGGCGGCAGCTCGCAGGATGTCGTACAGGAAAACTTTCAAACTATTTTGTGGCTTCGCCGGAGGCTCTGCCGTGCTGGTGTTTGCCGCTGCAGCCGCGGACTCTCGCGGGTACTTCGGTGAGCGCCGCGGAGAGGCGGACAGTCGCTGGTCCAGATTCACTGTCCTTCAGGCTGCGCAGCCGGCGTTGACATCCGCCAGCCACACACCAGTCCCAACTGGACACGCCTGGGACTTCAACTGGGATAAGTATGTCATTGTACATGTGCTGTTTCGACTTTATGGTCCTGTTAAAGTAGTAGCACCAGCCATGCTCACCCGCCCAACCCGCCTCCCCCCCCCATGTTCTTTCCTTCACTTTCGTTTTAGGCACCATAAAAAAGTTCATGATAAGCTCTGCTAGGTTTAGGTTTTGGTTGACCTGGTTGTTGCTAAATAATGGACTAAATAAACATCGTGTTATATGAGTTCGTATAATGCATGTTTTTCACATTTAAGGATTAACACCAGTACCCTTATTTCCTACATACATACACCCATTTTGTTGACTCTCAAATAAAAAATGCTACTATTATGATTTAAGATGCAAAAAACGTCTAGAAGTCAACAGACTATAACATTGAGTCATTTCGAGGTTAACCCAGTTTTCTTTTCCTCAAGTTAAGCCACACTTAATCCTAAATCACCTTGTCCTGACACAATCCAGGAGAGACCCATCTGTGTTGTCTAATGGGAAGAAGAAAGAGAAATCCACTGAAGACCCCACCTCTGAGCAGGACAACAACAAGCCCAAAGCCACGCGCAACATCCTCCTCATCAGACACTCTCAGTACAACCTGGGCGGCAACAGTGACAAAGATAAGACCCTCACACCGTTAGGTCTGTATAATATTTGTCTCTTTGCTAAAATGTTTCAGCAAAGTGTCTTAAAGATCTGACATTTGTCATGATGGTCTTCTCTCAACTTGCAGGGCGAGAGCAGGCGGAGTTGACGGGTCACAGGTTAGCAGCACTGGGACTGAAATATGATGTTTTGATCCACTCCAGCATGGCCAGGGCTACAGAGACTGCAAATATAATCAGCAAACACCTTCCAGGTAGAGTAACTAGATGCAGCGCCACACCAGCTTCTTTCTGTCGGTGATGAACAAGACATAAACATGTTTTATTTTAAATGTCATGCGGGTCCAGGAGTAGAGCTGGTGAGGTGTGACTTGTTGAGAGAGGGCGCACCTATTGAACCGGTACCACCTGTCACTCACTGGAAGCCTGATGCAGTGGTGAGAGAAGCTACACCCCTCCGTCACTTGAGCTGGCTATAAGCCGGAGTGTTTTTGTTTTTGTATATCTCTGTGTAGGTCACTCTTTGCTGCCCGTGTGTCTGTGCAGGAGTCCTGTCAATGCTTGTTTAGGCTTACAGCTGCAAATGTCAGCCGGTTTGCACCAAAACATCAGTGCACTGCCACAGGAATGGGTCATAGGAAGAGTTACTTTCCAAAGGTGTCCGGCAGCTAGATTGTGTTTTTGAGTTTGGTCTTTTGTACATAAGCTTGTGCTTCACTGAGTGCAATTATACCTTCACCATTGATAACTGGCTTTATCTGCTCTTTTAATGTTTTTTTTTGGGGGGCATAGATTGCTGATAGAGCTACTCATTAAAAAGTGGGTGCAGTGAAAGCCAACAGAATTTTTGATTCAGTCCTGGGGGGTGTGTATTGGTGTGAAAGTTAGTGTAACCACTAATATTTCCTGCTTGTAGCAATTGTGTGTAGATTAATCAGTTTTTATAGAAGTAACATCTTTCACATAGTCGGCCTTACCTGGGAATGAAACTCTTCATACATTCCCTACAATGCACAGCAGCAGCATCATGTATTGACTCAGTTGTTAGCGTGGGGTTCAGTCAGAACCCTTTCATGTGACAAAGGTAGCTTTCACCTCTCTGCCGTCCTCCAGCAGTACCACGAAGACGGAGCTCGCATTGAGGCAGCCTTCCGCCGCTACATCCACCGGGCTGACCCCAAGCAGAAGGAGGACAGCTATGAGATCATCGTGTGTCATGCCAATGTCATCCGTTATTTTGTCTGCAGGTTTGTGTCGGCGGCGGCTCGGCTCAGGCCGGACTTTGTCCTTGTTGCTCGCTGCTTTGTCGCTGTTGTTGCCTAGGAATTATAGGGGTTAATTTATTTTTTTTGTTAAAAAAAAACTTAAACTTAAGCTCGGCACCTGCAGTTTTGGTTTCACACTTGGAGAAAAATATTGCTTGCAGCAGATTTCCTCAGCTCCCTGTTTGGTTACCAGAATTAATGAACCTCTAGTTTCAGTAATGATACACCACACAGTGGACATCATAACACAAAATGTTGATTTAGGGTTGCAGTGCACCATTACAGATGTTTACTGTAGTACTTACTCTTTTTTTCCTCTCCTTTCCTTAGGGCTCTTCAGTTTCCCCCAGAAGGTTGGTTGCGTATGGGCTTGAACAACGGCAGCATTACATGGCTTACCATTCGCCCGAGCGGCAGGGTGGCCCTCAGAACTCTGGGAGACTCTGGATTCATGCCTCCGGACAAACTAACACGAACCTAATGGCTGGAAAAGGCTCGTTTCTGGAACAGGGTCAGCTGCAGGGTCGAAGCTCAGTTTTCTCCTCAAGTGTCTTGAAAATTATTTTTGATGTTTTTATTTTGTAACTGATCATGTTATCAGACTGTCGATGAAATGACTTCTATGCTAGAAAACGCCAGCAGAAGCGATCCACAGCTGCATAACTTCGTCTGAATGTGATTTAGGATGTTTACACGATGGCTGATTTTTAAAACCAAAAATATTTTTTGTTTAGCTGTTGTACATGCGAGTCATGCTGTTAAGCTGTGCATGTCTGCTGTGATGGTTGTGTGCTGTATAGCAAAATTGTGGTAAATAAATGATCTATGCCTCAGATTTAGTCTTTTTAAAAAAAATGACATCTACTTAAATTACTGGAGAAACACATACATTAATGTAGGAGTGATGATTTATTGATTAGTTGAAAGCAAATTTGGTCTAGACATACATAAAGAATTCACCATGAAAGTTTATTTTAATAAAGCACAGAACGCTAAAAGCACAAGAAGCATGTTTTAAGTTTTTTAGGTGCATTTTTCCACATTCATAAACATTCAAAGAACAGAATTTGATCTGCCACCCAAGAGCACAAGGACGACGATACAATCTTCTCAGGTGAAGGAGGTTGTGCTCTCAGATAAAGGTTTAGTTCACAAAAATAAAAATACATTCAGAACATTCGATCCTTTCAACATACGAGTGGCAATTTGAATACTCATGATAATTGGCTTTTCCTTTCTGGACATCACTTTGCCTCTTAAAAACACATTGAAGTTGTACCACCGTAACTTTACAAAGGTTTTCGCACATTCACATTCCACCGTTTTTAGCAACTTAAAAGAACCTGCCACCAATTTCAACCCAAGAGAAACGTTTCTATGAATTAACGCTTGCAGTACAAAATGGGGTACAAGTACTGGGAAACAACTTGCAGCATGATGCAGCTCATCTAATCATCTGTGTTCTCTGAAAGCATAAGGCGGTTTCTGTTAAGTTATTTTTATAGGCCATAGTTATAAGTCTGGATTGTGTTGCTATTAAATTAGTTTTTCTGCCCTCTAGTAACTTTTAAGAAAAAAATCACTGTACAGCTTTAAGGGGATATCAGGCTGGGTTAGGTTCTGCTTCAAACAAGTCAAAATTACACTTTACTGATAGATGTGTCATCATTCATACACTACAGGAGAGGTTTGACAAATATTTCTGAGAATACACAAAAAGAAAATGGCACAGTTTAAGGCCGCTGTTAGTGGCAAAAAGTAAAATTCTAGACATGTCCGGCAACTACAAGAAAACATGGTAAATGTATGCATTTATTGAAAGAATAAACTAAACATGGAAGATCTCAGGTTTTTCCATATTTCATACACGAGCTAGAGAGCGACAGAACTGGTCCTCCACTTCAGAAAATTAAGGCAATTCCTGAACTGAGGGAAATCAATAGGAAATGGCAGTTGGTTTTAACACCATTTAAAAAAAACATTTGACTTTTGTGCTACTGACCAACATACAAAAAAATAATTTTTAAAATATTGACATTTTACTTTTTTTTTTTTTTTCCTTTTCCTTTTTTTAAACAACATCTTTAGTGACAGAATCCTATTGGAGGATTCAGATTCATGGTTTTAGAGACCGACTAACTTTGGGAAGTGTGGCTTGTGTTCACACCCATACATTACCAAAGTTTTTTTTTTCCTCCTCATTTTAAAGTCTTGAATTGACATCACATCCTAATATGATGAGAATTCCTTTATCACATAGGAGTAGTACCGTACTTGATCAATAGAAATCTTTCAGACACTTGTGCATATTTCTGTCGGGTTATGGTTTCTGAGCTCTGGTGCTTGTGGCACGAGAGAAGGGGTGGGTTGGACTCGGAGAAATAATGGCCGCAGGAAGAGGAGGGCAGTCAGTGAAGTGGCTCGTTCAAGTGCTTGAGGCGCTGGATGTAGCTAACACTGGCAGGGCTGTAACGGCTGGGGCTGAAGTCTGGAGAGGCAGCGTGGCGGACCGGGCTGAAACGGCCCGTGGGAGACATCAGGCCACTGACTGGGGAGCCCGGGTGTTGATGCTGCATCCTGAGACGTGGTTTTACCGCAGGGCTAGGCCAGCTACACAGAATACAGAGACGCTAACCGTTACACATCCAGTATTAGACCAAAATGCAACTTTCTGATTTAAATGAGAATATGGTAAGGAAAATAGCACAATATAGTTGATCTGCTTCCACATTAATAGAATGTAGAAGTGAGGGTGTGATCTCACACCTTTGCACCATTTTTATCAAAAAACTCGCTGTTATTAAGAATGAATTATCCCTGCACCTTGATAGAAAACAGTCTAGATACCTATCAGTCACAGTACATTCGCAAGACAACTTCAAAACATTTAAGTGTCCAAAGGCCGATTAAAGAAATACTAAGAACATTATTATTTTGGAATAACCGAGTCAATGCCCAAAATAATATAGAACTAATATATTTCTCAGAGTGAATAAAACTGGAACTCAGCAATGATTGCAGTAAAAGGTTAGTGAAGCTCTCTCACCTCTGCATGTCTGACATAGAGTATGACTTCACTGTGCTCTTCCACTTGTGTATGCTGGGATACCTCTGGGGGTCCACATCTACGCCCTCTATTGCCGACAGGACCTCTCTGTCCAGTTTGGTTGGTGAATCCCTGCAGAAATCACACAAGATTGGTCAACTTTATAATAAAACTCAAAAACATGGACGGTGGAACTGAACACCAGGTGCTGCATCGTGAGTGGACAACAGAACCCTAAAATACTCACACACGCACCTTTCACAAAGTTATTAAACAGTAATTATATACACTTTGACTTAAGAAAGGATATGATATTTCTTATTGAACAGATAATAAATTCTCTTTCTATCTAAACTAGCACCACAGTCTGTGGAGGAACCTGTATGACTCACCCTTCAATAAAAAATCCTCTTCTAATGTGCGGTGGGGTCCTTGGTAAGAACTCCTGGGAGTTATCTAAGGACTTGTAAGAAGATCCAGAGGACCCTGAGCTGCTCAGATCCCTGCCTCCATGATCCCACGACTTGGACCTCGCACAGAAGTTGCGCACCCCCGACACTGAGCCCCTAGTCCTACACGGCACCTCCAGACTCTCCTCTGCTTCAAAGTACTCCTCTGAGCTGCCGCTGCTGTGTCTCTCTTCTGCGGCTCCTCCCTCCGTTCTCCTGCCTGCCCCGTCCACGGCGTCCTTGTCCTGACTGCAGTGACCCAGAGACAGGCGGTTCAGCCCGGAGCTCAGGTCTGAGGCTGAGGAGGAGCTGTAGGAGTCCCGCGCCTCTTTGTTCCTGCTCCCGCCGCTGCTCCTCCTCTGTCTGCAGCTCGTGGGGCTTTCGGGCGGCTCTTGCAGAGACATGCGTTCAAACTCCATCATGAGATTGGAGATGGGCGACAGTAAGCAGGAAGAAGACGGGGAGGTGCGCGGGGACACCTTGTCTCCATTACGAGTCCTGTCTCTGGTGGAGGAGCACACCCCGTTCTTGCAGGCCACGCCCGGGGACAGGAGGCCGTCGTCGCAACAGCACAGCAGATCCTGCTCGGCGGCCGTCTCGATCAGGTCCGCCCCGCGGTGGTGCAGAGCGATGTGGAACTCGCGGCCGCCCACGGCTCCTTTCAGGGCGTCCTTGGACGTAGCGGAGGAGGTGATGCTGGTAAGTGCTGCGTTCTGCCGGTTTTTCATCTCTTCCAGGCTGATATCGTCATCCTCGTCCAGGAAGGCACCAACAGATACTGAGTTGCAGAACTTTTTGGGCTTGCCTGGATGCAGGGAACAAGAGCCAAAGCAACCTTGTAAAAGAGACATCAGTGTCATTTTCAGACAACTCTTCTCAAACTCTGAAGATTTTCATTATCCTTTGTATCAAGTTCAACAATAAGGTGTGTTTAAAAAACACTGTGTTGGTCATTTAATTGACAGTAAATTGTAAGACTTTGTTGGGGTACTTTGCGGGTTGTAAAAGGAGGTACCTGGAGAGGGGGTTTTAAACCTGTTCCTGGTTTCATTTTCTCCAGTCTCCTCTTGAGCCCGTGGGCTGAAGTCCTTCTTGCTCAGGTACTCTTCCAGCTTCCGAAGCCCCTCAGAAGATGACAAATCCACAAAACTGTCCATGAAGCCCCAGTACTCCGCCCAGGGGTGACCCATCTTGTGAGCTAGGTCTCTGAAGACAAACGAATTGTGCAGTAACTTTAGATTATTATGTAAATTATAGGTGTTTTTTTACCTGAATGATGCTCTGATAAAAAGCAGATGCACACCTTTACATTGCAACAGACTGGAAAATATTTCTAGAGTTGAAGAAATTCCTCAAAAATGGTTTCAGTCATACCAGAATACCTTCATGTTCTGAAGAAATGACAAATTCCCAGCTGGTTGCACATATAAAACCATCTACACTCTTTCAAAAGGTACATTTAAGTTCATGGCTTTATCATGCCCCTCCAACAAAATGGAAGGCCAATCCTTCCCATACCTGACACAAAGACACTTGTGCCCCGTTTCTACAGAGGGATCCGGTACGGTGCGGTTGGGTGGACAATTTCTACAATCTCCATTGTAGAAGCGTTTCATAAAACCGTACCAAATGGTACCGTACCCCTCAGTGGAAACGAGGCATTTCTGCTGATTTGGCAGCAGATTAGCCCAACAGGCTCGTCTACACAGCAGGAGGTTCCTGGAGGAGTCCTGGAGAGTTCTTCACTTCTCAGTCATCCCAACTTTCTAAGTATGCTTAGAAGTCTTCTCTTTTGGAAGACCGAGTAGTAAAACAGGGGTGTAAGTAAATATCAATATGCGGAAACACAGCAACATTTCCTGTGATGATATTGTAGCGATATTCAGAACCACAAGATGTTTTTTAATGGAAAAAATATATATGTTCAATTTTTTTTCTAATCTATTTGCTATATGCCAACATTAACAGTGGAGGCTCATTTGTGTGTTGCATCTAAACACGAATTTTTCTGTTTACTCAAAGAACCCATAGCTCTTTAATTTGATATTAAATAGATGTATATATGTGCAAAGGATAATCGTAAATGTATTTTGTTTTGATTATTGTGAAATCAGAAATGAAAATATTCTATGTATGTATGACCAACCATTGTTCATACAGTACATTATAATATATTAAGCTAGACATGTTTTGTATTGCATTTAGGTGTTGGTAATTTTGATAACTACTTGGGACCTTTCCTGATAAGGCCAGTTTTATTTTCTTTATTCATCTGGTACATAAAGAGCAAGAGTTTTTATTTCTTCTGATGTGAAATGTACATTCTCTGCTCTTATTCAGTAAGTTTATGTCAAGGATATTACAGGATTGAGTTTTTACCAAAATGTGACGGTTTTCTCACAATTAAATTCTGGTAAAGAGAAATTGCAATGTATCGTCTCATTCACAGTAGCACGATATATTGTTTTGTTGCCCCTGTATTGTGATACATACAATATTGATTGGCCAGATTTTTGCCAACACACACCCATATCAATAAATAGTTTATATCGTTTTTTTGGTCATCTTGAGATGTGGCTTCAATAAAACCATGAAATGTCCTTATTGTCACCATGTCATCCATACTGTAAACAAAGTACTGCCACTGCCATGTTTGACACCTGGAATGAAATGACACTCACTCCATTTCCAATAAGAGATTAAATAAATGGTAATCTGGTTACTCTGACTGACTATAAAGCCAGATCTCTGTAGCCAGTACATTTATGAAATGTAGGATGAAGTAGTATATTGATGTCCACAGTTCATTCTCTCAATTTTTGGCTGATGCATCTATGAATTGTATCACTGTCAAGTAAACATACAACAAAATTTTCAGAAGTTTTAACCAAATTAACTATCATAAAAATCTGAGGTAGTTAAAACAAAGTGGAATTAGTGAGCCTAAGTGTATGTAAACTTAAACCATAACAAAGACAACAGAAACACAAATAGCATTTACCCAAAGATGTACAAGTCTATATTTATACACCATAATACCAGTAATAACATTTTCTGCATCTTTGGAAATTAGGAGTGTAAAAAGTTCAACAAAAAAAATTAAGTAGTGTTGTGGATGTACCTGCCCACTCTCTCTGCCCCTCGATCAGGATCCGACTTAAGAATGTGGTGGAAAAGCTCTGCACACTCTCTGGGCGGTGTCTTCCATAAGTGTCGAAAATCATCTGCCTGTAGAGAAGGAAAATACGTCACAATTACAAGGTTTACATCCCAATTTCTGGATAAACTGACCAAGTAATTATTTAAAATGCAGGAGGGCAGTGAACTTGCTTTGGATGGGCTCAGCGGCCCAGCGAAGGCTGTGACAGTCATCAAAGGATCCATTGGGCTTCTTGTATGGCGCTGGATCAGTGACAGGCTCTCTGACGATTCAGGTGACCATGGAGCACCAATGATGGGCTGAGAGGTGTTGTCGGTTGCTCTCAGCAAAGGGATGTAGCAGCGATCTGCGAGATACACAAGCAGCAGTTTACACATGTGTGATGGACCTGACACTGAAGAGCAGTGGCAGCACATTCACAATAATACAGTATGCAGTTGTTCTCACATCTGTGCTCACACTCAAAATTCAAATACCCATGGGAATGAACATTTAAAAATAGCACATTACCAAACAAACTAGTTTCCATTTTATTCAGTTGTACCTCTAAAACTGATCCATTGAAGCCAGCCTGAAAGACTTTGGGTTCCTAATTACTACCATTAGCTGTGCAGAAACATTATGGCAGTCTCATTAAAAAAAGCCAATCATAAAACAAAGAAATAAGCCATACATCATCTACCTCAGAGTACATGTAGACTAAAAGGAATACTCAACTATATCTGGTTCAAGGGAATAGTTACATCAACATTTAATTTGTAAATGAATGTGTGTATCCTTACCCTCCAAGTATTCACTTATCCTTTGTTTAACTTCTGGGCTTTTGTTTTTTCTGCTACAAATCAGCTGTGGGACAGAGGACAATAAAAACAATAATGACATGTCCAGCCATACAGCTGCTTTCATATCAACTGAGGAAACTATTTGCTGGTCTAAGTTTAGCTTCCAGCGTTCAGAAAGGGATCCTTGCCAAAAGATTTCAAAAGGTCACAGCTCAAGTGAGCATATCTCTCAGGATATCAGTGCGCAGCTTTGTGGTGTCTCACTGGGCAGCTCCCATGTATTGCGTGTACATATTCATAAACATTTTTAACACTAAGCGATGATAATGCAGACTATTTTTACACAGTGTGTGTGGCTGCAACATTAAAGAAGTTTTTAAAATGTAACAAGTCCTTACATCACAAGGCCTCTGGCCATCCTTGTTCTTGCAGTGCTTATCAGTGTCAGGATGCGAGCACAGGACATTGACCACATCAGGGCATCCAAACTTACAGGCAAAGTGGAGGGGTGTTTCAAAGCCCTGAACAGGGATGGGTGGGGGGAGAAAGCAAGATATAATAAACAAACAAATAATTAACTGCATTCAGAAATATTGTAATCTGGTTAAAGGGTATAAGAAAAGAACTGACGGCCTTATCTGGGGTGTTGAGGTAAAGATCTACAATGTAGCGGATTCGTTTCTGCAGCATCATTTCCTGGTCGTCTGGGTACATGAGGCGCATGAACTCGGGATTTTCCAAGGTATCGAGCAGCAGCTGGGCTATCCCGGCTTGATTTTCCTTGGACGCCACATGCATGACATTGTACCGACAGCCCTCCTGAAGAGACAAAGAAGAAACGACTACAGATCAGGAAATGTAATGTCCCATCAGTAGGAGAGGATGCTCAGATCTGTTTAAATGCTATATTTGATTCTAACTTCACCAGTCAGAGTTACCATCTGAGACTTTTCTCATTTTCACTAAATAAAAAAAGAAAAAAAATCAAAAAGAGTTACTTCCAATATGGTGGCAACATTTGCAGGTTTAAAACAACTCTTAAACTAACCCAGTATACTGAATGCATAAATGACGAGACACAAAAATACATTTCATGCAGTGATAAGAGTTAATAAACATTGCACTGTGTAAAAGTCTCAAAGTCACCCTTTATTTCTTTTGTTTTGCCTCAAAGCAGCCAGACTTCCTTGTACTCTTTCCTAGTGGCTTTGTGCAATAGTGATCCAGACTTACAGAACATGTTTCAAACTTGTTCTTTACAATTGGCTGCTTTAAATAAAAACAAAACATTCTCACCCGACCTGTATTAGAGGAATGTATCTGTTTTGTTCTCTATTTAACAGTCTAACTCTGACTTTTCGCTCAAGTGTAAAACTCAATATACTAAAACGAACCAGTAATGGTTTTTAAACATAACTAGCAAATAATGACACTTTCATCACAAGAAGAAATGACAAATGTTTCAAGGCTTTTTCTACAGGACAAGAGCAAAGGACATAACCCATCAACCCAATCGTGTCTTCCACAGGGAATTTATTGTACTGTCTTAAATGCTCCTCACTCAAAAATAAATGGTGCTGAACACTCTGAAAAGAAACCCTCATTCTGAGGGAACATGTAAATTATGTCATTTTCAGTTTGTATACATTTTCTGTACACTCCAATGTTCACAGCATACATGCAAATGTGGGAAGCATAGTGTCCATGCCAACTGAGGCCGAAAGCATATAACTGTTGGTAAAACCAGAAAAAGAAGTTCATGTGTGAAAAGAGGACAACAGTCAGCATGATGGCTGCATCTTTTCCATAAGAATGTTTTTCAGTGTCAGGAGCTGCCAGACCAACCAGGGCAGCAGACAAGACACAGAGTGATACTGACTGGTTGAGTTTGAAAGTATTTAAAAGCTGAATGAGGAAATACTTCCAAAGGGAAAAATACATTTTTTGCAGAATCATTCCCGAGAACTCGGGCTGCAATTGATGCTTCAATGAATTAAGTATATAAATATCTATATAAATTAGATATTGAGTCATAGCATACCAAAACATTAACTTTTATGTCCTCACCTGGACAACGGTGGGATTATCTCCTGAGCCAATGAGATAGCGTGGATTGCTCCAGACAAGTTCGCTGAAGGCCAGCTCATCCCCCTTTTCCACAGCTTTCCTTAGTTTGGCCGTCAGATCCTGGCTGCGTGGGCTCTTAAAACTGTTGGCTCGCTCCCTGTTGATGGTATCAACTTCACTGTTCTCTGCAGGGGAAAGAAAGCCAGGAGTGAAAGGCACAACGGTTAACACAAAACAATTATATACATTGCTTTGATAGTGGACTGCAAAATGGTTCTATATTTGGGGTTAAGAGTGGTGTGCTTCCCTCTGTGTGTTTCACTACAACCAAAAAACATTAATGTGACTTTCACATTATGCATAAGATCTGATGATTGAACACACAAATGTACCTTTACCGAGGACCAGGCCAGACTTGATAGGAGACACACAGGGTATGGATTTGCTGGGAGAAGGGTAATAGTCACAGATACCCTTTGCGAATTTCTCTGCAGCCTCACGGTTGGAAAAGCCTTTGAATCGTGCTCCTTTCATCAACTTTACAGCTTGAAGTGCATCCTTCTTGTCCATGTATACATGTGCTCCCTCTACAAGTACAAAAGAAGAGGATTTACCCATCAGATTACTACTTTTTATTTTAAAGCAGCCTGTCCAGCAAAAGCCCTGTTACAAACAGCACCGTGTAAAACTACCCTTCCATTTTTAGTTAATCTAAAAAGGGACCGGAGGTATTTGCATGCTGTCACGTAACATAACTTTGTTTGAAATTAAAGAGTAACTATCAGTACAAAAACAGTGGCCCACACCTCTTGCTTTAGCCATGCCTGACCTAACCTTCCAATGAACTAGTGAGAGGCACTATCAGGGCCAGTTGCTCTGCTGAATGTAAAATATATCGGGCGGTATTTAACTGTGGCTGTTCTGAATGCCGGAAGAAGATTAAGTGGGTATTCTCTGCACACTCGCACACAGTCTGCACTCCATCACTGATGATGAGGCAAACCAATGCTAAATATCTCTGGTGGCACCTACTGTAGCAGGTGTTCATGTCTGTAGCCAAATTTTCTCAAACCAACTTCTTCAAAAATATACGAGATATAATCCAAAACATCTTAGAAATATTTAGGTAAGGCTGCATATCTAAAAACCATTAAAAGATGACCCAAAATACAGGGAACAAGGAAAATGTGACGTGTGACAACATTCTTCTCAGTCTAATTGATCTAGATTCCCATATAAAGTAGCTTTTATTGGGGTATAAATATGTCTTCTATGATGAGCGCTGGTCAGTGGTGCAGTGGCCAGAGTGATTCTATTGCAATATGGTCTTTAGTTTCATTTTCTGCCATCTCTTAACGTTGCATTCTCATCGATTGATTAATGGCTTGCCTCTGCTTTTACCTTCTGTAAGCCTGCTAAGTCACATCTAAATGGGAATCTACAAAACGTTGCTGGTTTTGAAGTTCCAATTAAAGCAAGACCTGCCCAGTTAAAATCAACACAAATTATTTTGTCATAACTTAAGATGGACAAGTACTACTTTATTAAGGGGATGGCAGGCAGTCCTTTGTCTCAACTGCTGATACCCAAGTAAAAAGAATAAATGCATCACCAACCGCAGCCACTTGTCCAGCAAAGACACTGAACAAAACTACAGATAGGTAAACAAATATGACAATGATAAGAAGTACTTTAGTCTGTATTTAGCCAACAGCCAGTAGCTAACCCTATCAATGAAAATAGGACATCCTGGTTTTAAGGTTGTCACAAGATTTTAAGACGATTTAGAACATTTAGGGGAAAAATATCTTGTATATAATACTTTAACACCAACTTAAAAGTGTCATTTATTTATATATATTTTTTTAAAGTAAAGCATTTTTACTTCATATCAGATAATGTTTATCATGTTCTTTGCGGCAGTGACTGTTAAGTGCTCTTGTGAGCCACTCTTACCACTTCTAGCTAAGACATCCTCCCATGGTGGGCAAACTCCATAAAAGGTTGGAGACACTTGTGCTGGTTTTGAAGGAGTTTCAGTTTTGGACTGAGAGTCGCTGCATTCAGCAGAGCTGTTGGAGGTCATCTTGACTGAAATCTCCTCTTCATCTGGAGGGTTCAGACCAACACCATAGCCAAAGTCTTCGGTGGCAGCTTCAGAGGAGCCACTGCATGTGGCAGCAGTTGCAGGTGCAGCGGATGAGGTGGCACGTGATCCAACTTTGACATGATCAGCCGCACTGTCTGAGACGTTTGCTGAATAGCTATTGTCAGTTTCAGTGGCACTGCCCTCTTGCCCCACAAGGACACGGGCTAACTTCCTCTCGTAGGTTGCTCGGGTGGTAGATGTGATGGGTCCACATTTGAGGTCTGCTCGAACAAACTCCTCGCACAGCTCAGCAGCACTTAGGCCCCTCAGTCTGCTCAAAACCGCCTCCATGCTTCAGCTCCCTGTAACAGACCTAACATTCAAAGAGTTATGACCAGCAGTCGATCAACAAACTGAACAAGCAGTATGTAAGGAAAAATGACTGAAAATGAACCTCTTTTCTAGATTGCAGACTTAAATGTGGATAAAATACCTCAGAAATCATTCTGATATATAATATGATTGCAGGTTTAACTTAGGTACATCACAAAAATTCTATTAGTCAAAACTACAGAAGGAAATCTGACTAATCGAATGCAAGTGGATACCTCAAAATCTAACAGCATTCAGCTGATGTGAAGAAACATCAAAATAATGTTCCTCTTTTAATGCATAAACAGTCACAAGTTACAAAACATGACAAACTTTTCAAGATGTATTTGTTATCCAGTAGCTCACATATGTACCCACATTATACATCCAAATGATTTCTACAATATTTTTAAAAAATGGAAATGGGAAACAACGCTGATAATGAAGCTGCACGTGGACTTAATGAGGTATTTAAATTAGATTATTTTAAATATTTTGTCTTTACAGAATCAACAACAGCAAAGTTGGACTAGCCTCCGCCGGCTAGCTTGCTAATCAGCAAGTCAGCTCTGGAAGCCGGGGAGTGTGCCCTGGAAAGCTAACAGCAGGATAACAGCTCAGTTGAAAATGTAGATGTAATAATAAAGCACGAGACTTGGGTTGAAATACCGGCCACTACAAATCCAAAAAAGACTGGTTTAATTATTGCAATTTTAGTCTGTTCATTCGTATGCTGTCACGCCCAAGTATGTCATTCGAGACGGGTTTTCGGACTGCACCGTAACAAATTTGATATGTGGCCATGATGGCGATGAAAATTCACGCAATGACAACTATTGATACACGTCCCTGTACTTACCAAGTAACATATTATTGAACATAATCAGAGCTGTGGAAACCCGCTTACTTTTGCACAGATAAACTGTTAGTAACACACAAAGCTAAAGACGGTCTGGAATAGTCTCATTGTTTACAACATGTACCGCGCATGCTCAGTTTCAAAGGAAGGGCGCAAGTTGCATTCTTCACCTGTAGGAAAACTCACAACTACCGACTTGAAGGTGACAGGCGCCGATTGCAGACAAGTCTCTAATTAGAAATACTGAATGTAAAGCACAACAACGTTACTGAAGAATTTCACAAATTAACTGAAAATGTGAAGCAATTTATGCCCAGTCTTACTTGACCATAAAAAAACACCACTAAGATGACGAGCCGTGCACTTGCCTGTTCGTGATTCAAGTTTAAAAATAATAATAACTATCAGGAGACTGTCAATTGGTCACAGGTTTGAGAGCACATAATCAAAAAATTAAATAAATAAATACTAAAATAAAATCACATCAAGGAATGTCCCTCATGTCTGCACTTTCCGAAAGACAATGTGGCATCATGCTCCGACATAGACGTGACGAATCCAAGGAGGCGAAATCTTAGCAAACTTGAGTTGTTGATTTTCTTTGTGGTCAACATTTGAAACGTGAAAACATGCAAGAAAAGATTGTGCTAGTGTATTATGTTGAAAATACAGTTCTAAACAAACTTAACATTAATGCAGGTTAAGTTGATTAGAAATCCGGAGACGTGACAAAGACATATAAACACTGAAAAAAATTAAGTTACCTGTTTAAGTCGTTGTCCGTTAGACGAAGGAAAAGAAAAGTAAAATGACATCAACTACATGTTTCATTCAAGGAAACAGTTTGTCCAACCTGCTAACAGGAGTTAGCCATTTAGCATGGGAATAAGCTAACTACTCAGGCCACCGGTTCGTATTAGCATGCAATCGAAATGAACGCCAAAATAACAGCTTATGTGTTTTCATGACATACATAGCTATACGCACGGAGGTAAATTAGACATAGTGTAATAGCTGGTGATAATATAGTTTGAATTATACCATGCCCACCTCCTCCTCTCCCGGCTACTAATGCTAGGTGTCTTCTCACCGCGACCGTTTCAAAACGTTAAAAACTAGGACCCACTTTCGTCTACGATTCTGCCTGAACAGAATTGCAACGTCAATGTGAAGTAATGACATACTTTAGCTTTTGTAACAACACACTGAATAAACACAAGGTAACGGTAGCTGGATAGTGCAACTTTATGATCAATACAATCACATCTCCCAACACAAATGTTTAACCAGGAATGAAGTTATTCCAATCTTTCAGAAAAAAATAAAATAAAATAAAGTACAACGAGGTGCAAGTATATAGATACATCGGATTTTTTTTTCAAAACATAGTATATTAATACATTTGCAATTATTTGTCTCAAATAATAACGGTCTTCAATGTTTAATGTCCCTTTGGAAAGAACAAGAAAAGGCTATTGTCATGTGGCAACTGCAGCACAGTTGCATTCAGAAAGCTACTACACCATCCAGTGTTCACTCTGCACTAAAATCTTGGTGCAGCTGTAGCAGAATGATCAGATCTGGTTGGAATTTTATATATTGTATTTCCATCTTTTTTTTGCCATGACAAACAATTGGTTGATTTACAATCATACAAAAATGGACATGTATGTATATATTAAACTCTGGATACAATTAATCCCATAACCACAGAAACAAGCCCAACAACATCAGAGGGTTTTTTGTGTTTTTTTGAGAGGGATGGAAGGGATGTAAATACAGTAAGTACCAAATGTAACAACAGAAAATGAACAAGTGAACACACCTGCTATTATTAGCAATAGTATTTTTGATTCAGCTTACAACCTTCTCTGTCAGTTCAATGTTGATCATCTAGTGTGCAATGTCAGCTGATGTGATTCATTTCACAAGAAACAATTCTTCAGAGAGGATTCACCCACATATACAATATAACATATTACATTTTTCACATACCCTTAGCAAAAAACCACACATCCAGACCAACTTAGTCCTTTATAGCATATGAAAGATTGCTTAAGGCTTTTTTTGCATACAAATTACTGCAGTCCATGCAAGACAAACATAACTGACTTGAATGTTTTAACAGTTTAGAACCTTAGATGATATGGTTACAGGTAACATAGGAAACACTGCATTTTAACACAAGGCCAACCAGGAGTGACAGTTTCATTACAAACTCCTCAAAAACCATGTGGATGTCTAACCACGTTGGTAAAATCATAGATGAGAGACATCCCAAGTAAACAGGCACCGATAAATGGAAGAACAGCTTGTAGTTTTTCATCAAAATCACTTCTTTAAAATGTTAGCCAGTAAGCAACATCAATGCCACTGATTTAATATGTGAAAGAGGATTTCTGAGAGTTTAATAAGGAGAACTGCTTAGTAAGGGAAAACTCGTTCAACAAATTAACCTTCACATCTACACTGTATTTGTATCTATAAAAGGACCACTGAAAATGGGTGATCCTCTGGGGAGGCTGCCAAATAAAACGCAATTTCTGAACTCCTAATAAATAAATGTGACAAAAGAAAAATCACAAAAATATAAACAACTACCAAATAAAGAGGAAATAATAAAGCTATGATGTATATCGTATTACTTTGCAAAAGCACCTTTGTGCTGATGGAAAAAATGCCAAATGTTGGCAGCAATTGTTAAGAAAAGAGAAAGGGAATAAGGGGCTTAAAAGTGCCTTTGTGGATAAAACTCCACTCTTCCTCTATATGCCTGAGAAAACATTTGTATTGTTATGATTGCTCTTGGTCTGCTTCATTATTGTTTTCCACCATGTTGTTTACCACTGTTGATGATTTGGAGTTGTTATTCTGAAGCCCCAGTTGAGCCAGTCCCTCCTCCGTGTTTGCCCATGAGCTCATTGACTCATGTACTGTGACTGTGTGTTCCTCCATCTGTCTCTGGAGGCTGTCCATCTCCTCTCTGACAGGAAGAAATAAAAGAAAGAAAGAAAAACAAAAAACTGGCATCAGTTCAGGTACTTGAAAAAAGTTTCATGTAGGTGTGTGCATGATGGGACAAAAGGCTTACTTAAGCTGTCGCAGACAGTTGTGCAGGTTGTTGAGAGGTTCCTTGTTTACAGACGTTGATGGTTTCAATAACTCGTCCAGCAGAGAGGCAGGCACTGGACAGTCTGGGATCTTAACTGGCGTCATTGGATTGGATGGGTTCCCCTCACTCTTCATTTCCATGCGCTGCTGATCAAACGTTACAAGAAAATGCTTTGGTCACTTCAGTGTTTCCCTTACATTGACTCAGCTGTGGCCACAGCTATAATGTTAGCTCCATGCTTTCAGAATGCAGAGAATGGGCTGTAAGCACAACTCCACTTCTTCCTGAACGTAACGCAGAATTTCGCTTTTTTTAACTTGGGGTCTGTTTTTATCTTTCCTGTCATACATGTGAGTGATGGAGAAAGGAACGTTCAGGATCCCTCCATTATTTTGCCGGGCAGGCAGCTAGCACCCTAGCTAACGATAAGTATCCGGCAACTGCTCCTGTGTAAGTTTGCCCTAAAAACTTGCTTTTTTCCCCACACTGAAGTGCTCTTATTATCTCAACGAGTGTCCAACAATGTACTATAGAGGAGAAATGAACGAAAGTATCTGTATTAGCTGCCGATCACCAGGTTTTGTTATGTTTTGGTGTCTGTGTCCAAATCTCGCGGGATTATCCTGATGGAACCATAGGCAAATGAAGTTGACACTGGCTTGCCTAAACAAAGTGGGCTATCACAGTGTCTCCAGGGAAACGCTGCACTTATCTTGAGCAGGCAGTTATTTGGCATTATACTTGGTGCCAAACACAGGTGGTTTACCTTTCTAAGGCGACTCTGCTTCAGATCCTGTTTGAGTTGCTGGTTTTGCAGGAGGACTGTCTTCATGCTGTTTCTCAGCTCACCCACTTTGGCTTGCAGCATGAATTTGTCCTTCCTGGTGCTGGTCAGCTCCTCCTGCACAGACTCTAGCTCCACTTTGATATTCTGAAACAGACAGGTTTATTGAATTATAAGTCACTTTATAAATCACTTTACAATCAGGAAAGTGGCTTTAATGACACCGGAAAAATAACCAAAGTGCTCTCTTAAAAGACTTTTTAAAGGTAATTCTGTGAATAGCAAACAAAAGTAAACAATATTTTAAAACTAGTTCAATAGTAAATGGCTTCATGTTCATATTTCAGAAAACAGCTCATGCTTGCCTGCAGAGCAGTCTGTAAATTGTCCAGCTCTCTGTGGTGGCATTGTTCCATCATCTCCAGCTGCTGCTTCTGAGCTTCAATCTCCCTCTGCCTCTGCTCCACCTCCCATTTCAGGTCTTCAACCTGCGTCAGCAGCAGTCAATAATTGACATCAGTGCCATTCACAGATGTCTGATTTACAAGTGAAAATCTATTAAAAATAAAAAACAGAATTCCTGATACTGTATCAGAGTCTGTACCTCTTGGTTGGTGAGGGGTTGCTTAGCTAGCTCCTCATTGAGTTGTTTCTGGAGGATTTGAAGCTGAGCATTAGCCTCAGCGAGCTCCTCTTGGAACCTGGAAACATCCTGAGTGTGCTGGTCATCCTGAGCCCTGCAGATTATAACATATTCACTGATAAATGGAAGGCGAGATTTTCAGCCACTATGGATTTTATATGTAAAATCACAATTTTACAAATTAACTGTAGTCTAAGTGCTCATGATACAATTATGAGTTTATGTAATTTTGCATTACAATTACAATGTAACATGGGGTATAGATCGGTCTCTGCAGTTATGAGTCAGGAGTTTGTTGGCAGAATATCAGACTGAAACCAGCAGCTTCAAAAACCCTCGCCAAGTTGTGATGTTAGTGGTAAAAATAAAGTATAGAGTATGATGGAGGTAGTCGAATTGTAATCGATGATGGTTTGAGCTCATCTAGTCCAGAACTGGTTTCTGTAGTGGAATCATCAGGCGGTTGCAGTTCAGAAGAGTGAGATAATGCTGAGGAATATGGCAGCATCACATCTTACAGCATCAAACTGGACCGAGCGGACTTTGTGCTGATAGTCAGACTCTGAGTCGGAGATTGAAGGCTGAGAGGCAAACATGCCATCAGCTGACAGACAGCATTAGCAAAGGCCCATACATTCCTGATAGCAGCAATGTCTTTCCAATAAAACAGTCAGATTCTCAGCTCTTCTGCTCCAACATGCACAGAAATGCCACAGCAGCAATAACAGAAGGTCTACCTCTGGAGTTTGCCTGGAACTGTCTGCAGCCTGTGCTCAAGGCAAGCGGGTCTTGTTACAGCTGGTCACGCAGCACAAGCACCAGTCCATCACCTACCCGCTCCTCCTCCTTATTAGAGCGGATCTGTTCATGATCTTCACCACTATGCTACACAGATCCCCCGGATTGTTCACTAAAATGTTGGCTCGTGCATTTCCAATGGAATTTCTGGTCACTTACACTGTCATAAAAACTTGGGTCCATGTCAACTGCACTCACCAGACTGGGTCAAGGGTTGGGATAATGATTCCTGCCTGACTGGTAATCTTTATTATGTCTTATTTTATTCTTTTAGCCAACATAAAGAATTTTATGTTTAATTTTATTTACATATATTTTTAAATAGTTTTCATCACATCCTTGGGGTTGCTAAGCAGTTGCTCGACCGATTCTTGGAGTTGCTATAGCAACCATGACCTACCGCCTGGCACCGCCCATGTGCAGCAGTCACAATACTGCTAATGGCTGATCTGGTGTTAAAAGAAAAAAAAAGGTACTATTTTAATTTTCGCAGGTGCCAGTGTGGTCTGAGTATGAGGATGACAGAAGGGGAGAGTATTTGCTGTCAATAGCAGAACAACGCTGCTGGCAATCCTATCAACAAAGCTGGCTGTTGTTCTCAAGCCGACTTCACTTCTGCCTTCTTTGGTGAGCAGTGCCACAGTCAGGTTATATATGCCTGAATGGTGGCAGTTTTTTTTTCTATGCATTATGTGCTTGTAGTTATTTTACAGTTAATCAGGGCTGACTATTTGGTTTATAAAACATGGCAAAAAATGTCAAAAGCACTTTAAATCAGACAAATGTACATACTGTAGTTTCTGAGCTTCATTCTGCAGAACTCGGACAAGGTCCTCTTTGGCCTGCAAGTCCTTTTTGATCTCTGACAGCTCCAGCATGGCGGCCCTGTAGTGCCTTCTATTGTGGGCTGCCTCTGCCTTTGCTGCTGCCACCTACAGGACACATTTGATAATTACAATCTGAAAAGACCAGAGTAGTCCAGCTCTTTGGGTAAAGGACTGAAAAGCAGTAAATCATAAAAATTGATTCGTTTTGTTATTCAGTTGTACAACTTTTAGACTGTTGAGAAAGTTCTTACTCTTTTGTAGTAAAGCAAAATTACTTCAATATTAATCTAAATGAGGAATATGACTACAAGCGCGACATGAATTCCCATGAGCTGAAATACTGCTTCACATTTTATTTTCAAAGAAAACATCATTTAGTATTTCAAAGAACATCTACCTGCTCTTTCAAGTCCTTGACTTTGGTTTTCTCCTTCTCCAAAGCGAGCTGTAAAGTTTGCACCATCTGCTTCATTTGCTGGTCCTCCTCCTCTTTTCGCCTCAGAACAGCTTGAACCTAAAAAAAGAAAGAGACCAATAAAACAAGATTAAGCAATGTCCTGTTAGAAAAATCAGTTCTGAGGTACATTTTCCTTTTTAGATCAAGTGGTAGGAGTAATATCAAGAATATCAATGTAAGACTTAATATCAAGAAGGTAATAAACAATATAATTATGGGATGGAGACTTAATTCTTTACCTGTAAGTTGAGCTGAACCAGATCTGCCTCCCTTTTTGCCAGAGCAGACTCCAAAATATTTGCATGTTCCCGCAAACCACTGTGGGACTGTGCTAATCCAGTCAGTTTCCCTTTTTCGTGTTCCAGCTCAAGTACCAACTTCTTGTTGGCATCTTCCAACTTCCTGATACGTTTCTTGAAGCAGCGAGATTCTTGAAGCTGTAAAATTATGTTGTGAACTGAGTCATTTCAAAGTGAAACCATACAACTTCAAAATGTCTTTTTTCTGAATAAGCAAATAAAAGACAAAGCAATTATTTTCAACTGAATACAAAAATGTTGTGCTACAATTACCTGAACAGATTAAAAGTAAATTCAAAATCTTTTTTTTTTTTACCTCATCCTCAAGCTCCATAACCTTCTCCTGATATTCCTCCAGCTCTGTGGAGGTGAGGGTGATCACTTCTTGTAGTTCCTTCTCTAGCATTGTCTTGCTCTTGGTAACAACTTGCAACTCAGCCTGTAAAGCCTCAATCTTCTCCTGTTGGCAAATAAACTAGTATGTATTTTGATACATTTCCGATAGCAAACTATATTTATTAAAAATGAACATAAATATCTTTCTGAAAGAATCACATGTTATGGTATTTCTGCTGTATACATACATCTTTCATATGCCTTTATGGTATAAGATTTGCATACATTTGGACACTTCATCATGTTTTGTTAATAAAGCACCAGTGAACCCAGAGATATGAATGAGTGATCTAGTTGGATAATAACACCTCTATTACACTGACCCAGTTTTTATTTGTAAGATTCTGAGTAAAACCTAAAAACTTAGCAGGGAATTTCATAGACACTTTCTAGGTTTGTGCATTACCTGTAAGACTTGGCTGTTTCCTCCATCTGATACCTGGGCCTTGAGTTTGACCAGCTCTGCCTCTGCTGTCTCCTTCTCAGTCAGAGCCTCTTGAAGCCTCCTGCTCAAGATGCCCACAGCATTTTCATAGGCCTTGTGTTTAGCCTTCATTTCCTTCTGTGCACTGGTCAAATCTGTTCCCAACCTCTTCATGCGCACCTTCTGCTCTGAGATGGCCCTTTTTTATGCACATTAGAAAAAAATAAATAAATAAACACAAGAAAGGAAAACGGTCAAATAAAATATGGTTGTTCAGACAACTGATCATATGTATGAGCATACAATGTTGGTGTTCAAATCACACATCAATAGGTATTTCATTTGCAAATGAAAATAAAACTCAAACTTGCTCATGATGCAGTCATGTACTAATACATCTTTTTATGAGGTTTGTATAACAATTGTTCCATATTTGCATATATAAATAGAAGCCAACAACAAAGAAGTGCATCATAGTCAAAGTCACTATTAACTTGTCATTTAAGTTCCTGAAGTCTCAAAGCAGAACATGACTCACTTCTTGGCTTCTCCCTCCATTTGCCCCACTTGCTTCCTCAGGCCCTCATTCTCTTGAGATACGGCTGCCAGCTGGTTCTGATCGAACTGCAGAGACTGGGTTGGGAGGAAAACCATATCTATCTCATTAAAACAAAACACTGCATCACAACTTGCATGTTTTTTTGTTTACCATTATTGTTAAAATATTAAAATAAATAAATACATTCAGTGACAGATTTAAGACAAATGACTCTACCTGAATCTGGGTTTCTAGCTGATCCCTTTCTGTCTGAATGGCTTGCAAATGGGCTTCCATGTTAGTCATTTGCTCCTGGACTCTTGCCACTTCCTTCTGCAACCGAGCCTGCTCAAGCTCTGCCTTCTGCTTGTCACCCTGGACCCCGAGCAGCTCCTGCTTCAGGTCTTTCACTTCCACCAACAGACGCTTTTTGGTGGACTTGAGCTCACTGATTAACTGGTCCTTGGAGCTGGCGTCCCGGCGGTATGCTTCTACCATCACCTGCAAAGCCAACGACATTGTGAGACTGATGAAAACAAAAAAGCCAAAAATGTCTGGTAAAAGAATTTGAGCAGTCTTGCTAATATTTTCCTTCACCCAGAGAGTACAATAAGCTTTTTACAGCATACAAGCAAGATGCTACAAAAAAGAGTGCTGCGGCAGAATCTAAAAGCCACACTTGAGAGATAAATTCTATAAAAAAGGAAAAAAATGTCCATAATCTAGAGATGCTTATCCAAGATTTCTCCTCCTGAATAGCTTTGTTCCAGGAAAAGGAATAAACATCAAACAAAAAAGGAAAGCTGTGGCATACACTCATTTTTCACACAGAGGTTGTGAAATATAAAGTACAATTAAAAAACTAATTGCTAAACAGGCAAAGCTATTAATGAAATGTGCTGTGTCGTGTATGAATTGTGTATATAAAATAAATACACAACAAAAAGAAGAGTTCTAAAGAACTATAATTAAACAAACTGCTCAGTTTTGTTTGAATTTAATGAGCATTGCCAGCGGTAGCCACTTTTTTCCAAAAGCTGCTATGAGAAAGATTCTGTTTATAAAATACGATGACATTTTCAGACTCCTTAGAAGTATAATAATTTGCATTTCATGGTTACTCAAAGCAATTCAGATACAATCTGATGGACCAAAATGAAGATGCAGAGTCTACGAAGACTCGAGCCTTTAGAGAGATACTATTCAGAGAAAATTGCTGTCATTCTGTCACTTAACTCCTCCCTCTCTATTACAGCCAGTAAGAGGAATAAAGAAACCATTACTCTATCCACTGACACATGTCAGTTGGCACTTTGGGCATTCTTCAGACAATCAGGCTCTTTGCTGGCTCTACAAAAACATCCTCCCACAACACAATCATCAATGGGCCAGTTAGGAGATTTAAGACAAGCACCTCCACGTGTTTATATAGTCTCAACTTTTTCCTTGCCTTCTACTAACTTTACACAGAGGGAGAGAGCTAGTTGAGAACGGGGGGAAGATCTTACTTTTTGTTGCTGGAACTGTTCCTTTAATTTCTGAGCTTGTTTCTTGAGGGAATTGTTTTCTTGTTGCAGAGTTTCAATCTGTAATGTAACAAAAGCATTTCAGTTTGCAAAACAATTTAAGGGGCAATTTCCCCCAAAAAGGGAAAATGTAAAATGCATTAGAATGAGGGTTTCTTAAAAAGAATAATGTTTTAACATTCCTATTCGTTTAATAATATAACCACAAGGTATGAGAATAAAGTTTGATAATGTTATCTTCTGTGCTGTCTCCTACCTGACTGGCTTTGATTTGGACTTCCTGCCTGAGCTGATCCAACACGTCTGAGGCCACCAAGACATCCTCTCCGAGCCGCTCGGCTCCCTCATCAAGTTGGCTCTTATCAGCTCGGGCTGCCTGAAGTGCAACCTCCAGGACAATTTTCTCATTCTGGAGGAACTGGATGTTGTCGTCCTTGGCACTGCTCTCTGTCTGCAGTTCGGCTAGCTGGGCCTCAAGCTCCAGGTACCGAGCCTCCAACTGGTTGATGGACTGCTCTTTGGTGTGAAGATTCTCCTGAGTGGTTGTCAGCTGTCGCATCAGCTCCAGATGTTCTTTCTGAAGAGACTGCAGCTGCACATCCTTTTGGGAAAGGGTAACCTTAACCTAAAAGAAACGCAGGTTGACATCAGCTTAGAGCAAAGTACAGCAAACAGTTCACAGCCCAGATCAGATGGAAAACAAGGCACAGTTTCACTGGGAAAGGATACCTGCTCTAGTTCCCTCTCCAGGGTGCTGGCTGTGTTGGCTAGTTTTATTAGTCGATCTCGCTCCTCTTCAAACTCTTCCAATTTGTGCTGAAGGTCATCTTCCACCATAGTCTTTGCATCCTGGATCTGCTTATAAGCAGCCTCTTGGGTTAACATGTCAGCCTAAATCATACATCACAAGAAAAGAAAAGTACATTTTAAAATCATATACTTGTTCATAAAAACCTTTCAGACATTAAATACCTGACATTTAAAACGAAACGATTCATTAACTTTTACATCCAGACCAGCTGGATGTAAACAGGATGCTGACAGTATATACCTCGATGCTCTGCAGCTGGACAGCAATACGCTCTTTTTCTTTGATGGAACGGTGTTGGGTCTCCGTGAGTTGATGAGAAAGTGTCACATTTTCCAGCTTCAGATGTTCCATAACGCCAATCTGAGTCATCTGTCCAGCCTTTGATAGAAACGGAATCAAAGCAGTCACCCATGATATCCTGACAGGTGTTTGCATGTTTTTATGTAAAGCCATCACAACCATGAAACCAAAACCAACTGCATCACCATTAACCTCACCTGCATGTTGGCCATGTCACTCTGTAGTCGTACTCTTGCCTCCTGGGCCAGCGCTAGCTGCTGCTGGTACCACTGCCTGACCTGCTGGAGCGAGTCGATCTCAGCCTGGGAAGTCTTAAGACGGCTCTGCAGGGTGCTGCGCTCCAGCTGCACCTGCTGCAGCTGACTCTGGAGGCTGCCCATCTGTTGCCGCAAATCTTGAACTGCAAAAGACAAGGATCAAAACATCAAACAGCAAAATACGGTCTTTATACTCAACTCTGTGAGTCTCTATCGCTCACCTGTATTGTCCCTTGAAGTTACATTGTTTTGCAACTCTTCAACCTTCGCCATTAGCCTGTTGTACTGGTCTTCAGAAACCTTCAGGTCGTTGCTGAGAGAAGTCAGGCTGGCATTTTTGCTCTCCAGACTGCCCTGGAGTTCCACCATGGCCTTCTCTAGCTGGGTGCAGTTCTGCCGCAGCGTGCCGACCTCCGTAGTGAGGGCGCTCTGCTTCTCATGGCTGGCGTGAGCTTCCTCCTTCTTAGCCTGCAGCTGAGCATTCACTGTAGCAAGCTGGGCCTGAAGCTCCGTCTTCTCCTTCAGAGCCTACAAGACATGACATGTTTTTATGCAAAGTATAACAAAATGCCTGGTTTGGTAGATTATGGTGGAGCTGTATTGGTGATGTTTCATGCCATTTTGGCCACAAGTGTAAATCTAACAGGTGCTAATGTGCAGAAGGACCAAAAACAATAACAAAAAAGGACTATAAGATTCCCTGTATTACCTGACTGGCCTCAGAAGACAGGGATTCCAGCTGACCCTCAAGTCTCATTTTCTCTTTCAGCACCTGGAGCATGTCGTCGTGCCCCATCACAGAACTCTCCAGAGAAACACTAAACAAAAAAAGACATTAATGCAAATGAACAAATAGTCATGAACACAAGAATTTATATAATTCAAACTTCAAACTTTTTTCATCTATAAAGCACTTTTCATGCAGTTGGCAACACAAACCAAACCGCATAAAATAATTAACATCAGCAATTATGCTTTAACCTCTTTATCTGGAAGAAGAACAAAAGAAAAGTACCTGCTGGAGAAGCTGTCCCTGCGGCTGCGAGGCTCTGCCGTCCCTTCTCTCTCCTGCTCCATTTCCAGCAGGTGCTGCTCCTCACTGGCCGCCTGCAGCACTTCCTGCAGGGAGGGGAACTGACACATGGCCTCAGGGGAAATTTCCCTCCCCTCCACAGTGTAAGGTCCCTGCTGCCTTTCCACTGCAGCAGAGAGTATCCCATAGTTTCCCCTGGTGGACACACTGCTGTAAGAGGAGCTGTCACTCTCATTGCCATCGTTCCCTGGCCTCGCTCCCGATTCGCTGCCGTCCATTTCTGACACATTGTCGCTGACTTGAAGTGAAAAACTGGGCTGTGTTTCCGTCTCGCAAGTGCTGCACTCTGACACCACGCTGACCTCTGATACTGTGGACACAGTGCTGATGGAGGACTGGAGGGAGCCACCGGTGTTATCTGCCATCTTCGTGCCACTTCCTCCTCCTCCACCTTCACTCTCAGGAGATTTTAAGTCAGCTAAGGAGTGGATCTTATTTGGGCGAGGTGATCTGGACTTTCTCTCCTTGGCAGGGGGAATTCCCAAGCTACCGAGCTTTGGGCCACGCGGAACGCTGGTCCTCAGGAAAGAATACTCCTTGGTCATCGCAACGGTGTTAGCTCGGGGTAGTGCCTCAGGATGCAACATGAGCTCTGGATCAAGAGTGCTGAATGGTCTGGTTTTGGCATTGGTGCGGTGAGACTTTGGGGGAAAAAAAAAGAACAATCAAATATTTCATATATATGTTTTAAAAAATAAATTTGTTCTATACATAATCTGAATGGAAGTGACTCACCCTTTCCTTATGTCGCTGCACTCTGTACTGTTTGAGTTGCTCCTCCAGGCGCCGGCGAGCCTCCAGGCGAATCTTTTCCTCATTCTCCATTTCCAGCGAAGGCTTCTGGTTGGCTGAAAAGAATAAAGTCAGGCCAAACTCAAAGCTGGTTCCAATTAACAAAGTTAATTGGAATGCTACACTTAAATATTAGCAGTACAGACAAATCATTGAAATTAGAGTTGCGTAAATCTTTGTGAGTAATCAAAGACTTATAAATGTGTTATAAATTTACTGAGTCAGTACTGATTCTTTGGTGCTATGGATTTTTTGTGGGAGTAATAATGTGAAGTCAAACTAAATCACTGAATATAAAAAATGCATTTCATAACTGTAAACATCAGCAACTGTGCCTACATATAATCCACCACCAAAAGTTAAACTAAAACAGGGATTAGTTCCAAAAACACACAGTTCCAAATGAAAAACCCACAACAAATATCAAACAAACAATTACAGTAACTATCCTTAAAGACAGCAAAGAAAGATGATAAACTGAAACAGATAAAAGAAATTCCCTCTGAGCCCTTCTGTTCAGGTATTACAGACACACAGGAGTTACAAAAAGATGCTCACATTCCACAGCAAAATGAGGTTAGAAAAGAAGAGTGCAAACGAGGGGGCATTCACTCCACATAGTTTTATGCTTACACAGTTCAGTCTCCTGCATTGGCATACTGAGCCTGAGCGACTGCAAAGCATCACCCGTGTGAACCGTGACCTCAGCACTAGCCCCCTCAGACTTCTCTAGCATCATGGGTGAATATGCAGCCACACCTGGAGAGGGCTCTTGTGTCTGCGAGTTGACGGGGGAGCTGGTGTGCTGAGGAGGAGCTGTTGGAAGCAGGGGCCCATTTATAAGGGGGTCCCCTGCAGCATCAAGGCCAGCTACTACTCCATTTCCATTTGGAATCACATCTGAAGTGACAGGGCCTGAAAGATAAGGGGGAAGAAAAGCCTTAAGGAATGTGAAAATTAGACCAAGACCCCTGTGAACTAGCTACCATGGATGTGATTCTCTTGACAAACTGGCTAAGCCAGTGTGTCAAGCAGCAAAATCTTTTTTGAAAAAGGTGTCATTTAGCTACTGAAGCATCTCATAAGCTGCATATATTCTTGCAAATCTATTTACTTTGTTAGAGTTTGAATGTTTTCGGTGTGTTATTAAATAATTGCTCAATTTTGCATGGATTTTTTTGTAATATTGGAACACATTTACACATTTAAAATGAAAAATACTTTTTTATAAATACTGTATTTCTCACTGGTTTCTGTGGTCAGGGTGTAACTGGCAAGTGTGACTCATATATCTGTCTCATATGGCCCATAAAAAATAAGCTGGAGATTTTCATAGGACTTCTGTGGATGTCTGCTCATGTTTCTAAGCTATCAATAAAAAACGTACAAAAACTAAGCAGTCACGTAAAAGCTCTCTGTTGTGAAATCTTCATTTTTAATTTACGACATAGTATGCATTTTTGATGTTATTCAAAATATACAGATCAATTTTACAAGTTAGAATACATCACAATCGAAACAGAGGCCATTGAAAACGCACTACTCATAAAGTGAAAACTTACTATGTTGTTTTGTTTTTCTAATATTTTGACTTTGACCTTTTTATCTTTGTTGTGAATTCCAAGACTCAAACCCTAAAAGAACATTTTCATTCAGATTTTGTTCTCTCCTTAAGGCTTGCTTACAATAAAATATAAACACTAATTACAATTCTATTCAGAGTTGTGTAATATGTAACAGCAAAAAAGCATCAGCATTTGTGATAACCACAAAAACAGGTCATGCTTGGCAGGATACAAGTTTTTGATAAAGGATCTGCTACTAATAAGCTAAAGGGGAAATAGCTTTGCAGATCAAATAGTACGATTGTATCGGAATTTTGTAGTAATACAAGTCTTAAAGTTCTTCCTCCATTACAACTCCACCAATAGAAAACTGGAACCTTATCTCATTTTTTATAGCTCAGGAGTGGCAGGAGAGGGTATCACATCTGTAAACAACTTTCTAAGTAACTGTTTGAAAAAATCTATCCTTTTCTAAAACATAATGAGCACTCACCGTTGTGAATTTCCTTTGTGTTTTGTGTACTCTCCAGCCCTTGTTTCAAATGTGTTTCACATTCCAGAACAGGGGTTTCAGCATCTTTTGAATTAATACCATGGACATCTTGGTAAGCATTGGCATCCATCTGTGCCGTCTCTGGTTGGCCAGTATCCATTTCCATTCAGAAAAGAGGAACAGTTACGGTTCTGCTGGTGCTCTTTTGGACTGAAAGTCCTTTAAACCATCTTTTGAGCAAGGAGATTACCTGGGATCATTTCAGTACCCAGGGGCACTTCAGGACACTGACAAGAGAAATGAATAAAAATCAATACAGATTTCAGGAGATCGTGTAGTTTATCGCTACTGGTCTGTAGGACTCTAATGATGTTATATAACAACACTTTGCTTTAAACATAAGCTGGAGTTAGGCGCTAACGAGCTTGCTCGGCAGTTAAGTAGATTGTGCCGCTGTAAATATAACTTAAATTGCTAAACGGAATGGCATAGTTTAAAAAAGAGTTAAAAAAAAAAACCCTTTCAATGACAGGAGGCTCATACTAGGAGTTCTGCGGCTCCATAACTGAGATAATGTTAAGTTACGAGTATTGGATATATTTGAAAACGTAGAGAAGTGAACAAGTAGGCAATACATAGTCCCAATTGTTAACATGTAAATTCCTGCATTTGAATATAAGGGCGGTTACTAGTGGTGAGGCTGTTAGCAGCTCTAATGCTTTCATAGACTAAAAACTGATTCAGAATGTGTTCTTCTCTTACTAACAGATATAAGTAGCATGCCACATAATGCACAATGAAATAGTAATAGTCGTGGCTAATGGGACATTACCACCATATGCTATCTATCAATATGCTAATAATGATAACCTTTGACACACAGGTAGTGTTGCTAAGTAAACTGCTGTGCAGTAGCTAGATTTCTGTCACTCTTTTATGCACTGATCTAGAAGGAATTAACTTTATGAATGAAAACCATCATAAATAGACACAAAATAAACTGTCTATATTGCCCTTGTGTATGTTGACTGACTTGTTTCACTATGACAGACGAAAGACTAGACGTTAGCTGGCTAACACTAGATAGCAATGCTAATGTAGCAGCTAGGCGTGTTTTCGAAAGAAAGCTAATCATGCTAAGTCGTTAGCTAGGTTCGTCAGCGCCATCGGAGGGGCGAGTTGTGGAACAGTTTTAGCAATTAAAGGATTTACTCAATGTTGCATTATTGCGTTTAACCCATGCTGTGTTAATTAATAAGTGACAACAACACTAAACGTTACATTAACAATAAATGCTCACCCTTTTTGCGAGCTTCGCTTTTTACTACGTGGCTGTTTAGTTTCCGTCCCCTAAGCTGTCCGATAAGAAACAGAAACCAAACAACAATGTTTTGTATGAAAACAAAAGAAATGAAACTTGACAGGTAACAACGGAACTTCTCTCTATAGTTATGAAGTTACTATTTCAATACAAAATAATTATTCTTAAACAATTTCCGGGTTAACGATGAAATGCATAACATTTGCGCAGTTATTACACGAACCATAATATGGAACGGACAATGTTTCTGCTGTATGTTTAAAAAAAAAACTGAGGTAAAAAAAGAAAGAAAGATCTGCTTCGTCATGAAATGTACTTGTTGGCACTATGTGAGCCTTAAACATGACGTGCATTCACAGGCACATCATTATATCATGCTGCTTATTTATGTAAGATTAAACAGGATTCCACATAGAGGAGTTCAAATAAACTGCATTTGTAGCCCTTTTAAAAATACCACTTACACGTTCACGTGATCTGAGCGACTGTTTACACTTCTTTATTTCTAGAAATGTGATACATAATGGTTTTAATTGCAACTATTGCATGTTCTGCTGAATTAAATGTTTATTGTAATTCTACAGAGTTGAGAGCTGGGTTCTCTGGTAATGGTAAATGTGACCTGATAACTTCTACTGTTTTAGTTGGGAACCCATTTTTGCTCTGCAGGTTTTACATATAAAATATTTAATACTCATGTCATGTTATTATTTCATATGGACATGGACATATTGAGGCAATACTTTTTTCCTAGGGATGGGCGACATGAGCCAATTTTCATATCTCAACATTTTTTTCCTTTTGTTTCTTTATATATAAGGAAGCAGGGGCCCATTTATCCTTATATTTAAAAGGATATATATATGTATAAGAGACAGTTCAAAATGTTCAGCCTTGAGTGCTAAAAGCACCTTTATTAAGGATCAGAATCACATGTGCATTAAAATATTTGACTGAAATTAAAGTATATAGGCTAGCACTGAGAAATATTGAGCAGAACACAGTTTGCAAATAAGTGTTTGAAATATCACATTCAAAATTTTATACAAATCAAAAATAAAAGTGAATCTTTGTAATATTGGAACATGAGAACTGGAATAACAGAAATAGGCATGCGTGTGCCTTGTTAAACAAAAAATATGATTAAGTCTAAACATGAATCTTTTATTTTCAATAGATGTGACTTTAAGGTTCATTTTACTGTGGCGCCATCTATTGGTGATATCAAGAATGTCATAAAACACAAACCAGCATAAATAGGCCAGTAATCCCCATTTTTTGTATCAGTTTAATTAATTAATAAATCAAAACAATACATTTATTTAATTATGAGCTTTTTCCTTAAAATTTGAAAATGCTTGACAGAAGTATTATTTTGATACAGCAATGTTAAATTACCTTGTTTAATGCCTGAAAAATTTGTTATGGTGTGTGATTATGCTGAATTCCAGAATTCTATTTTAGACATACTGGACATTTTCCTTCTGTATGGGTTTAATTATTGAGCGCATATCACGTTCCCATTTCAGATGTAGTTACTCCAATATAATTATTTTTAAAACAGGCTATGTATCAGGTAAACCTATAGAAATTAAATTAGGATTAATTGGGACAGATTTTGAGACATTGATAGATGGTATAAATGAGACTAAGTGTACAATCTAAGACTGGATCCAATTCCGAAAAATGTATGACTAAATCCAGATAAAGCAAAGATTCAGAAAGGGGGTCCTGTGTTCGGGTTCGCCCATGAACGATGGAAGCGCGCCCCCGGCACTTCAGGTGAATGAGAGGGAAGCAGAGGAGCGGGACACTACCCACGGTGCGTCGCAGTAAAAAGGAACAATTAAAGGAAGATGAATTCTGTTACGTCGCTTGGGGCACAGCCTTTGATGACAGCATATCTACTTTTCGTGATGGGATGCGTTGCACAGAAAGTAAGTTGACATTTGTTTCCTACAGAAATAACTGACAAGCCCACTCCAGCGTTAAGAATCGTGCTCACATGTATGATACAACCAAGCCAGGAACTCCATTGGTAAAACGAGATATAATACGGCTGTTTGTCTCCTTGTTAGCTTTTGTCACCAACAAAGATAAACAAATATTAATTTAGAACATTTACGTTGTATTATTAATTTCGGCAAACGTTTTAAACATAAAGGCAAACTTTTGTTAGCTTCATATTAAATTTAAATGTGCAACGTCTGTATCTAACAATCTGCAGTCCAGCCTATAGCAAGAAGCGGAACGTAGTCTGAGCTGCATTATAGAATTTAATTTTTTGAAGCTTTTACAGTTTCTTATTAGATATCATTATAGCCGAATGTATCTAAACACAATTTAGCCCCGGAAGACATTCAAATTCGGGCATTACACTGACAATATATTTTGCTAATAACTATGGACTTATAAATGTACGATTTTTATAGTTGAGGTCTGCGTACGTTCTGTTAGCAGCAGAGCAGGATATAACTTGTGTCGTCAGCTTGTGATTTGAGTGTCCACAACAATAAGCCCGTGAATTCACTCCGTGTTGCCTCCTTAAAGTAAACTGGTTGATTTAAATTTTGGAAGGCCAACTTGAGACTTTTATTTAATTTTTTTATTAATATTTTTTTAAATAAAAGTATCCAATGTGTTTGAATGACAATTTGAAAGTAAGAACAAAGGGGAAAAAATAAAGAAAATGAATAAATAAAAATAACATATTATCGTACACCAGATTTGTTTACTTGAATCAATCCGATTTCCTGTTGTTCACCATGGCCATCCATAGAAAAGTTTTCAAAGTTCCGCCTTGTTTGAAATTTCTCAAACTCTGTGGCACATTATGTCCTCTTTGGCTTTCACGGATTGTTTTGACGGCTCAGGCATGTTTTAATGCTGTACTTTACAGCGTTGGGGAATGGCATGCAGGATTCAAATAGTTAAAATGAATACCATCCTGGAGACGTGTTCACTTTTTGCTGTACATTTCATATCCACTGAGTCTATGTAATCAATTTCCCTCTGACACTGGAGGACTTCACGATCAAATGTTTGTCACGGATGAACAGGAATAAACAGGAAGGGCAGGGGTTGCTTCTAGGTCATATTGTCTCCATTCAGTCAGGCTGTCACTCATGTAGAACATGTTTAATTAATTGCCGATTAATTTAGGGCTGTGAAAAATTTACTGATTCAGTAGAATGAGGTGTAATTGAGGAGACAAGTCCATGTGACAAAGAATGACAGGACAGTAATATTTGCATAGGCAAGGTGCACATTTTTGTCACCAGGATTTAATGTTATTTTTATGATTGTCTTTTTTTTGTGCATTGGAAGTGTAAACAGGTAGACACATTTCTTAAATCATCAATAGTTTCAACAAAATAATCTATTGAGCCTTCTGATATTTATCTTATTGACTGTTAATTGATTGATGTGTGATAATGGCTGTTTCTATAACATCAGAGGGTTTACCCTTGGCACAGACCTCTTTGGACAGCAAGACCAGAAGAGGCCCTGTGGCTTTTAGCTGTCAAGAGTCATCCTCTTCCACTGAAGGAGCATGTCAGATCAGTATCGCAATTCTTCGAACTAGGCTACAAAAAGCCCATGGTATATTGAATTGTCAGCATCTCCAGCTTTAGTTCCTGTGTGCATAGGGTGTTCACTATCTTTGCAATTATCTGCCTGAGGGGGCATGGTAAATGACGGCTTTGTCCTCTGTTCCCCTTTTGTATTAAGTCGATTTTTGGAACGGCATAAACAAGCTTGGAATTTATTCTATCCTCCTCAGAGAAACAGAGGCATCCAAGTTTCTCAGTCCACAATTCAGCTCTTTGGCTGCCGGAGAGTGAATTTGATCTTTGTTTTGGTGCTTTGCTCTGGATTTCAGAAGGTTTTATTTGTGCTGGAATGAGGGGACATTAATCTCTAATTGAAGGGAGTTGTGGGACAAGTGAACAGTGAATTCGCCCATTCTTCCCATGATTTAAATGACAACATATTACATGTTTATTTGTCAACAGATAAACATGCCACTTTGTATCAAAGAACTGCGATCGGATAAAAAGGCCAGTGTGTCAGGGGTATTGTGACCAAAACGTCTATTTAAAGACCTTTCCTTAATCCTCAAACACTTATCTAATAAACTAAATGAAAATGCTTCATTTCTCTCTTGTTTTCTATCCTAAAGCAAAATTCTATGATTACATACATGTGTCGCCAGACAACCTTTTCAGTATTTGCAAGCGAAAGCCATAAAATCAGATTTTGTTCATATAATTCTAATACAAGAGAGCCAGACATTTGATTCAAAATAATCAATCATACCGTTTGGTGAGATTAAAGTACAGTAGCTCAGTAGACATAATAACAAAGTAAATGAAAATGGTCATTGTACCATCTCTAAGGACTTGCCCCAAAAAAACATTTTGAACCTGATGCACTTCAAGATTTCAGGACAGCAGAGACTTTGTTTGGCAGCACACATGGTGCCAGCTTTACCCTGACTGTGACTCCTATACATTCATCAGAGCCACACACATTATTTGTGTGAGTCAGTGTGCATTAGAAAAACATCAAGAGCGAGAGACTACCGTGTAAAACTGCCCATTTCATGTTTCCAGTTTTGTCCAGTTCCCATTTTCCTTTGAACTATAACCAACTAATAGAAGCTGATGTTTGTTTCTTGTTTAGATCCAAATGTTAAAAGAAACAAAAGAAATCCTCATTTTGTCTTTTCAAATTCCTCAGTGGTAGGCATGTGGCACATTATCCTATCAAAAAAGAAAAACAGAATTCTGAAACTGACTTATCAATCATTCGAGTTGATCAGGCTGAAAATCATCCAGTTCCATTCAATTGTTACAATCGTTAGACAGCAATACTGCTTTACAATCCGCTAAATGAATTAAAGCTGAGTTGTAAAATATTAGGCTGGGAGATTCCAGTATTTCAGACTTTCTGTGAGCAGTGCTTCTAATTCATCTGTATTTCAGTCCATTAGGAAGCAGACTAGTTATGAAAGAATAACAAAATTCAGTCCGTTCTCTTTGAATAATATAAATAAGCCAACAACAACGTTTAAGCTTCAAACTAGCCAACCATCCATCTATCCAGCTTTGCATCTGACTAGCTAGCTAAATGCTTGCCTCCATTGTAGAAATATGTCCTCCCTGGCAGGCAGAATATACAGATCTTTGTTACAGATCTACTTTAACCAAAGAAGAGTAAAGTAATGTAGAAGAATGCACCAGTGAGTCAGTTTTATGCTCAGTGGATCCAATAAGGACGAGCATTGTGAATGAATTTGCTGAAGATCGGACTAGCCAATTAGAGGGCTTCATAGAATAAGTTACAAGCGAAAGCGGAAGCAGAGTGGAAAGATCGTTTTAGGATCACTACCAACTCCCGCCTCAGGTTTTTACCAGGTAGTCTTGTACTTTCACAGTTGGACTGACTTGCTACCTTTTCTGTTTACTGTCGAACAAAATACTTAAAATCTGCTGTGTGCGATTGTGATTTTCGAAACCAAGCAATTTGTTTAAGTCAAAACAAACTCAAATTTTTAAGTGTTTTTAAAATCATTTTGAAATCAAATTTTTTTTATCATCATTAATAATTCTATTCATAGATTCTACCAGACCTAATGAAACATACGCTCTCAAACGAGTCTCTCTCCAAACACATGCAGACAAACAGAAAGGCGATGAAACACTCAGAGGTTAAAAACAATAAAAGCCACACTGCTGCAGCTGGTAAACAAGCTCTCTAGCTGACGGGTTATCTTTATTGCAAGATATAATGTTTAGAAAAAAATAAGCTTTTCTGGCAATATATGTTGTGGTTAGACTTGGAAATGGTGTATGCATTTAGAGTCTGATTGATGGCAGTTTAAATGTGTCAGCTGAGTCTACAGGGCTTTTCACTGAAGCTTTGTCCAAAAGAGCAGTTATCATAGATAACTGCATTCACCGGATCGCACCGAACTCCGAATTATTTCTCCAAAGCGGTTAAAGCAACGGTGGAGACGGGCAGGATTCACCGCAGCGTTTCACAGGCTCACATTAACAGCGACCGCAGCTGCAGCAGATCTTTTTTAGAGAAAATATGATAATAGGTTTTCCCACCACAAACATGGAAAAGAGGGCTTGCATGTGCCTGTGCTCTGGCCCACCCAGCCACATATATGTGCATGTCTTCGGACCGCAGCTGTGATAATTTACAGCGCTTCAATTATCCATGCAGGCGACAAAGAACATCCTGTGATGGCTCCATGAATGAAATGTTGATTGAACACGCTTGGGCTCAGAAAAGTCTTCTATGAAGTCACTTGTGCTGCAGTCAGTGGTGAAAATGTGCTGAGCTAGTCCCGCAGTAGTCAACAAAAAGTGACCTGAAAGTAAACTCGCCACAGGCTGAATGGGCTACCACTGATCCCACCAAGAGAGATACTGGCTCAAGGGAGGTGTGATAAAAGCTGGGCTTGGGTATCAACACCTTTCACCACAGCTGCAGAAGATGACCTTAAGGAGTTTTTGTTTTCTGTTTCTTTATTTTGCGAGACTGTGCAGTATATCAGAAACACAAAGAGCTGACTGTGGTTATTTCAAGCACATCTGTACGACTTTCATACCTTCACTTTTTATATGCAAATTGAGAAATCCTTCTTCTTTTAAATCCGTTTCTCTCAATGTAATTAAATGATAGTGTCGATTTTTCTTCTGTATGTGCGTGCTGGAAAAACACCATCATTAAGAAGAGCATGTGATGTCCTATTTTGGGAAATTCCTGTACATTTGTTGAACTCTGACAAAAAGTCCTTTTTTACTGTAATTGAATTAGTGGAGCTCCAAATCTAGTTAAACGTAAATAGCTGCAGCATTTTTTCTTGATTTGTGAGATCCTCATCTTCTCTGAGAATTTCAGTGAATATTTCGGACTACTTCCATTCTTTCAGTGACGATAAATGTGACTTTCTTGCCTGTACTTATTTTTAGTCTATGTCACAAATTTAGTATCAAAACTCTCAATTAAGAATTTGTTGTCTTCTTTAAAAAGCAAGTTTTATGTTAATTCTTTATAGCACTTCTTTAGAAAACCTTTAAAAGCTTAAAGAAGGGTTCATACTTGGGAAAAATAAAGAAAGTTTGTGATGCATCGTGAGTAGCAGGCTGCTGCTGAAGCACAAGCTTGTGAGGCGGTGTCAGTGTGCTGCTGTAGTAAACAGGGCTGCTGAGGATTCCTGCCCCCTTTTGAGGGGCCTGCCTGCCTGTTTATGAGCCAGTCTGAGACTGTTTGTGCATGAGACTGTTTGTGTGTGTGTGTGTGTGTGTGTGTGTGTGTTAACAGTATTTCAGCAGAAGGCAGCTCGTGTTGCACAGTTTTCACAGCGGTGTCACCAGCCTGGGTGGTTTGGAAAAAATAGTAAAAACTCCCCCCTTGAACTGAACATTTAGGTCAGGCTGCAGGCCTGTGTTTAGTCAGATAAAGAGGTGCTAAAAAATCTACTGTTATTTCCTTTTTACATGAGGAAAATCAGTCTTTACAAAAAAAAAGAAATCCAGGTAATCGCTGAGATTGTTCTTTTTGTTCTAACCTATTATATCATTAAAGCTCAGTTCCTTTAGTTTTTCGGACCATTTTGCTGAGCTACTGTAATTTTGTGCAGGTTCTATTCAATTTTGTACCTATATTCAAATCCAAGATGCATCTCCTATTATTTGAGCTTTGATTATTTATTCATTTTTATTGAAAGATGTTCCACATTTGTTGGAGCCCTCTCTGTAGTAACAGCAGATGCTCTGATGTTCCTCTAAACGAGTCATTTCAGACAATTATGAGCTCAGTTGATCTACTTCTGTACACACAGAAGCAACACAACTGGGGCGCGGTGACCAGGCGGCTCTTATGTAAACTTTCAGCTTGCACCGTATTAGCATCACTTCATTAAAATATGATCCGGCCTCCCCATTTGTGAAGTGGCTCGCTAAAACAGCACTGCGGCCCATTGTTTAGCCATGAGAAAAGGCATCCTTGAATAATTAGCGGCCTGCCAGCAGAGCGGCCTGTGATGTAACAGAACTGAGATGTTTGGCATTATAAGAATGTCCCATTTCCATTCGACACTATGGCACTTTACAGCCTTTTCATGTGTAGTCTAGCATGTACATACAAGGGTTCAGGGGACCTCTTGGCAGCCTTGTCCCGGTGGGAGAGATGAGACAGTTTCATCCCTTACACATTTAGATTCATTTATAGCTGTGCATCTGGTGCAGAGCTATTTATGCATTATTATTATAATAAATGCATATTTATGCATTTATTATAAAGTTTGTTTTGGGGTACAAACTGGTTGCAACAAGACTGGGAAAGGCCATCATTCAGCATTATGGGAGATAAATAAATGATTTTTAAAAAAAAATGTTTTTCAACTCTTGCATCCCCATATTGTGAAGTGATTTCCTTGATTGCGCAACCAAACTGCAAACCACAAATCAGCTAATCCTAGCCTTGGCAAGAATGGCATTTGGCCCGTTCAGATGTCATTCACGCTGTATCACATTCATTTCTTGCAAGTTTGTACATTGTGCAAGTAAAGTATGTTAAGCATGAATATTTTTTTGTTGCCTAAAATCGGGCGTGGAGAAACAGTGTCGCAAAGTACCGCGTCAGAGCAACAGTAAGTAAAACCAAATTAATCGCTTTAGCTCTAGTTTTTCCCCCCCTGATTTAAGAAGAATCCACAAACATTTAATTGAATGTAATGCCATTCATGTGCCACATGGAGTGTATTATCTATGACAACGGCACTGCTATTTGTAAATGTAATTAGGAAAATATGTGGTTTAGTAAGCTGGTTAAATGGTTGCATTCTTGGTCAGCCACACACTTTCACTTTGCAGTTCTTAGAAATGCAGTGAGAGCTGACAAACACGGCTAATACCGTCTCACGGCTCGGCCCTGTGTTGTTGTTCACTCAAACTTGACCCCATCTGGGAGCTCTCAGCATGTCACGATTTGGTCACAGGCTGTACCAGTTCATTCACATCACTTTGCACAGAGATTTTAAAGCATCTTCAAGTGTGTTCTCTTTATCCAGCGGAGCGCCGTTTGCCAAGAAATGTAAATCTTTGGCCACAGTGTCTTTTGCATTTTAGCGCAGTATTTCCAGCAGCTGTGACAGCCAGCAGTGCTGTGAGCTGTAGACTTAACTTCTGCTCCAGCGTGAATTAACAGAAGCACAGAGCTGTTTTGTGCACATGTGTTATCAGTAAATTAGTGTTTTTTTTAGAAAAAGTATTTGAAGAAAACTTTTGGAAACCCTGTGGATTCAGTAGAAGTTTGGCTCGGATTGATTCTTCTCATAGACAATCTGAGTTGAACTGGCGAGGTCAGGTCGCTGCGGTCTGGCCACTTATTTGTCTTTAATGACGACTGAGATTGAGATGGAGAGAGCTGCAGTGGCACTGGTGATTGCTTCGTGTGGTGCCTGGAGTTTGACATGTAGCTCATCAAAAAGATGGAGCTCGAGAGATCCTTCATGGCTGAGAGGACAGATGTATATTTGTTTGAGGGCCTTAGTGTAGAATATTGCTAAACTATTTTCTGAAAGACCACCAGCACACTAATCTATCTGGAAAAAAAAGAAAAGAGTATGACTGGTGGGGGGAAATGTCTTGCCTTAGTGTATCGCAGGAGAAGCTACTCTGCAATCATCAAGGTTTCATGCTTTTATTTGGGTCCAGAGCACAAGTGTCGCCCGAGGCTGTCGGTTTGTTACCTGTCTGGTGAAGGGGGGGGTCCGTCTGTCTGTCTATCCCATTCCCACAGTCCAGAGCTGAGGCGAAGAGGAAAGCTCATAAACACGCTGCCCCCCCTACAAAGGTCTGGTCCTCAGCTCCCTGCTCCAACCACACATCTGCCTCTGCTTAGGGCCAAGGTCCCCCCTTACATTTCTGTACACCTGGGAAGAATTACCGCCTGCGTGTTTTGCAGAAATACCCGGCTCCTTCCCCACGCTCCTGGTTACCAAGGTCAGCAGTACAGGCAAAACGCAGGCTTTCATAGAAAAGCAGAAGAGGAGAATTGAATAGTAGCAGCAATCGGACCACAAGCTGACGTGTTATTTGTCTGAGTTGCTAGAACCTGTAACGTTGAAAATGTTTCACTCATTGGTCGTAAACATGATGCAAAAGAAGAGTGTGAGCGGTGATGAATTATGAGCCCAGATCATGGGAATGGGAGGTTGTCAGAGTAGAAATAAAACAGATAATATGCTGAAATGTCTGGTTTTTGA
>JAVQJG010044824.1:0-27923 GCA_036024015.1 Craterocephalus amniculus
ATGGTATAAGCAGGACAAAAAAGGAGAGAGTGAGAGAGAGATACAAAAAGAGAGCAGGAAAAAGGGGAGTGGGGGTGGGAGGGAGAGGGAGGGGAAGGTGGGTGGGGGTGATGTTAAAATGTAAGGTAATGATTTATCTAAGCATGCTTTTCTAGTGCACCCCAAATCTCACCGAAACTTTGATCCATGTGTAATTAAAACCAAACGTTCACCAGCAACAGTCACCCTTTCAGGACTGGGAGCTCCTCTCCTGTTCATGTGTGTGTGTGTGTGTTTGTGCGCGTGTGTGTATGGATTCGCATATGTTACAAAGCTCCGTGTCTCCATCTGTTTTGGGAGTACATGCATAGTATAAACAGGGCACTTTGAGGAGCACAGATTCATTGTAAAACACACACACACACACAAGTAGATGTATAGACTAATTCTTTGCTGGAGTATTGTTCAAAACGTGTTCCTCCTCCTGCACCATCACCACTGCACCCCACTCCGACTGCTCCTTCAGGTCAAGCAAAGTAAAAACAAGTTAAGCACTCATTTTCTCCCAGCAGCATTAACACAGGGATGACTAAATAATGGACCCTGACTTTACCCTCTTCTGGTTTAAATTACAGCATAGCCCCCTCCCCTTACACCCTGCAACCCCTCACCAACCATCCAACCCCCACTCAAAGAAAAACGATTAATCTTTTTCCCTTTTTTTTTTTTTTTTGTCTCTCTGAATGTTTTACAGTTCTGTTACACTTATTAGCTGCTGGCAGGACGGAGACTCTTAAATGAAAGCCAAATTGCTTTGGTCATGAGAAAGGAAATGAAAGCTCACTCCAGGGAGAGACTGTGTAGCCATAGCATACAAGAGTGTGTGTGTGTGCGCAAGTAATGCATGTGTGTGACTAATGTATGTGTGTACAGCCATTTCACTATGAGATCCTCCCAAGGTGAAATTTCATAAGCTGACTGCCTGCCTGCCTGGGATGTCCCTGTGCACGGGACGGTGTGTGAGTGTGTGTTTCAGATATAAGCGCAGCAGCCTAATAGAAACAGTATGCTCATTTTGGGGAGATTAGGAGGAATGGAGGGGTCTGTATCGAGAGACGTGATCTGGATATGAAGGCCAAAGGAAGGAGGGAATAAGGTTGGGAATAAGAGAGAGCTGACAGGACGGGGAGGGAGTGGAGCATGAAAAGGAGATGGGAGGAGTAAAGAATGAAGGCTTGGGCATATAAAAGAAAAAATACCACAGCTAGGCGTTAAATCGATCAAAAATATGAAAAAAAGAAAGAAATCAAGCACCTCTAACATGAAAAAAGGGGAAACAAACTCCATGTAACATGAACGTAGACACTCGTAAAAATAAAAGATTAACTCTAGCCGTGACTACTAAAGCAACCAGACAGAGCCAGGTGAAGGAGCACAGACCTTGGCTGGCAGGGCACTCCTTGACGTGGAACAACTCTTGGAGGCTCAGTCCATCGTCGTCGCCTCCCAGGCCTTGCTGATGCAACTGAAGCTTCCTCAGTCCTTCGTTCTGTTGGTGGCGAGCCGAGCGGGCGTGCTGCACCAGGTTGAGGCGGGCCTTGGTGGAGTAGTCGCACAGCGTGCAGAAGTAGACGCACGACTCCGGACTGTACGCGCTGTCCTGCTTCTGCAAGTGCTGTGAAACAGAAAACGTGTTAGACATATACACATTTAACACATCCTAACAACATCGCACACAAGAAACAACAATGTTCTTTTCCCCCAAGCATCCTAAATCCTTACTTCGACTCACTTTGTTGTTGCAACTATCTCCACTACCTTGCAAGATGTATGTCAAACTTCAAATTAACTAGATATGTTGTGGTTGAAGTTAAAAACCTGCAAGAAGTCAGACGAGGGTTGAGTTGGGAACACTGGCTTTGTTTTTGTCCGGTTTTTCTTATTGTTGCCAGCAGCGGGGGTTTCTCATTCAACGTGTGCTGTCAGTTGCAAGCCTTTAATTTCCAGTTGCCTCTTTAATGGCATTGCAGCCATGCAAAGCTACCCCCTGCCTCTTGCCCCCGCCTGCCCCCTCGGTGTGTGTAGGTGCACGAACCCGCATGCACAGCCCCCATCCCACCTTGCTCTGCTCCCATACACCCAGTCAAGCCAAGCATATCAAGTGTGCTTCTGCTGTTGCTGCCGGGCTAATGAACAATGCACAAAAACAAAAGACCAGGCCAAGCTTTTATTATCTGATCCTCTGCGGAGGGGAGGGGAGAGGGAGGGGAGATGAGAGCAAAGCACGGAGACAGATACACAGAGGTGGCTCACAAAGGTTGGCTTCTACTTTGTTAAGATTTATTCCTACTGCTATGTGAGAAACAGGTGCAGAGCCCCATGCATTAATTAATACTCATAATGCTGCGTGTGAGTGAGAGAGTGTGTGTGTGCTAACTCCATTCTGTCTTTCACATCCTCCTATAGGAAGATGTTTCTTTCATGAAGCAATTAAAAGTTCGACAGGTAATATTTTTTCATTCTTGCATCAGGTTATACGGAGTAAGGCGAGAGCCTCGAAAGATGTATGTGTGGAAGGAGTGTGTTTGTGTGTGTGGTGGGAGGAGTGGGGCGCAGGTGTGTGAGTTCTAACCACCACCACCCCCCCTCCCCTTTCCTCTTCCTCCTTTGACAAACAGGGATTAGCAACATAGCTACAGCCGCTAACACATCTTTTCTCTCCGTGTCTCTCTCTTTCTTTCTTTTGTAGGAAATCTTGCAAGGTTTTTCTCACGAGACGGTGGGACGTCCCCTCGCAGTCAGAGGCCCTTTCAGAAGTCTTAAGTTTTAATTAAGTCAGAGTTGTCAGAAGAAAGCTCCCCTAGTCCGGAGCTCAGGGCCATTAATTACAGCTATCTTTGTTTCTCTGTGAAAAGAGGCCTCCCTTGCTCTCGCTTTCTTTCTTTGCTTCTTTTCTTTCGTCCCTTCCCAACCACGCAGGAGAACCGGACTGCTGAGCCTTTTTTGTGGAAACCACACACGTGTGATACAAGTGCAAACATATATTTAGTGCTCGCATAAATAAGAAGGAAACTTTTTTCCTTTCAGTGAAATTCAAACTTGATTTACTTTTAATCTCTTTCCAATGAGTTCTTGGATTGTTTCTAATCATCTTGTCTCTCAAAATGGCCTGACCTAGTCATATCATATTGCAGCACAACATATCGAAAAAAAAACAAAACACATTATCTTATTGGTCATTCCTTCATTCTTTCATTCATACATTCATTCTTCTCAGAATTGAACGGAAATCTAGGAATTTCTTTTTCCAATGATAACCTTCAGTATGTAACAGGCGCCACAGAAACAAAGCAAACTGAATTGTAAAGAGTGTATTGGGTGTTTGTAAGTATGTTCACTTTCTAAGCAGAGAGGATTGTCATGATACAGAAGGGTCTCAACAGCACAAGAGTTTAATTGAAATATCTGTTGATACTTTCTAATCATGACCAGAGACAGAATAACACTTCTTCAAAATGAACACTTTCATATAAATCAATTGTGGTCTAAAATTCCAAACATCCCTCGATATCCTAACTTACATTGTAATGTTTTTAGGATATGAGGCTTTAGCTGGGAGCAGTTGAATGATATACTTTGGGGTTGAACGGGGCTGCCAGATTGGTTTAGGCCTAATATTAATTCTCCCCCCATCAGCACATTCCAGAGGGTTTGTTTAAGACCAAAACTAGAGGCTGTCTGTCGCTCTCTGGCACTCTGCAGGCCTGAAATGCAGGCGGTCTGGCGATCACAGGCCAGAACATCCATGATTTATGAACTTTTAAAGGAGCACTTTGACTCCTGCCAGGCGTGGGCTGTGTAATGCATATTCAAACACACAAACACACTGTTCCTGCTCCTGGGTTTGCACCCTTGTGTATCTGCTTTCAATGTGTATGTAATTTATGCCACAGCTGAATTGTCTGTTCATATATTTGTATTACGCAAGTATCTGGATGTGTGTGTTTGTGTGTCAGACTGGCAAAAAGGGCCATCCATGTCAATATGGCACCCCTCCAGAGTGCCTGGTGGTTAATTGTTGGGGATTAGTGTTTGGCAAACAACCAAATAAGCTAACAATCCCCGTGGGTCAATGAACATCAGCTAAACAGCGCTCCCCGGGCGGACCTAAACATGGCACAGAAGGTTTTTAATGGTGGAGGAGTAGATGCACACCCCCTTAGACAGAATATGCTAATTACAACTTCCTGTTTACCTGTCAAACGCACAATATTGCCAACCCTGTCAATGACACACACACAGACATGCGTATGCACCCTGGGACTCGTATGAGAAAAGGGAAGGGGAGTCAGTCTGACAGGTAAAGGAAGCTCCCCTGTGTAGCTGATTGCTGTTGCAGTGTGTGTGTGTGTGCGTGTGTGTGTGTGTGTATATGACAGAGGACTGCATTCATTATGCAGAATGAGATGTTTACAAAACACCTTTTTTTATACGCCAAAAAAGCATGCGCACACCTCCCCTCCAGTCGCTCTCAGAGTTTGTGGGGAGGGTTGCCGCACTGCTGTCTCACATCCATTTGTTCTATCTGCGGTGACAAAGCTGCCTCATTAACTGAATTCTTAATAAGCCAAGCCAAAAGATATCTTTCCACCAGTTCTTTTATCTCACTGCGTAAGTATGTGAATGCAAGAGTGTGTATGTGTGTGTGGGGGTATTATTTCAATCCATATTTTTCTTCTGATTGTGCATTTGGTTTTCATGCACCAGTAATTTAAACTCTTCATTTTACCTTGTAGGTTTATTTTTGCATCTGTCTATAATTTCAATCATGTTTTTTTTTTTTTTGTCTTTGCCTGTGATTGTGATTTGTTCGCTGCTATCATAAAAATATTTTGAAAGCAGAACAGAGCAGTGGGGCTGCATTTTCCTCCATAAACCAAATGACAAATTAGGGTATTCAGTACAAACATGACTCTTTCCTGTCATTAAGTGTAGAACCAGGCAGCTAATGAATACATACCGAAAGTAAGAACCCTCTGCTACTGCAACTGCGGCTAAGTCTTAATAACTAGTGTGAGTGTGTGTTTGTCAGAGCGTGTGTGTACATGTACAGAACTAGTGCATACATTCAGTCTGCTGAGAGTGGGCACACACATGCAAATGTACATGCCAAACGTGAAAATAAAAACCTCTTTATCTCCTTTCATCAGTGTTTTTAGAAGAAGCAGGAAGCTTGTTGTTGAGTATTCCTTCTTTTAAGAACGTCACCAGCTTCCGGTGCTATCCCCTGGGCCCCCGGGGGCCATCAGAGACAAAAACAGCCCCACTTGGCCCAGCAAACTACAAAAGCGTGTATTGTTCCTTGCAAGTATTTTAAACACATACCAGTACTGCCTGGAAGGCTGCCAAGAGAAGAATTCCATCAGTGCTACCACCTCCCTAACACATGTTACTGCTAACCGCCACTCTGCCCCCGAGACATAGATGCAACGCAAGATCATTTCCACTGGATTCGCCGGCAGATGACGCAGCTGAAAGAGATGCTGAGGGCCCAGGTATGTGCCACCTTGCTTCCGCAGATAAAGACACCAGCAGCTATCATGCAAAGAGACAGTTGCAGTTCTATGCAGGCACAAAAACAAATACTGTAATCGCATCGGAGACATAAACAAAAATCCTGTTGAATGCACATGCACAAATATGCAAACAACACGTCTTTTATCCAAGGCTATAGTGTGCCATCTAAAGATGTAGGGGACACAAAACAATCCTAGCATCCCCCACCACACACACACACACATGCACACACAAAACAGACCAATTCTCTGTTATTTTCTGATCCTTGTCTTTCCTTGCTCTACTACCAAGTTTCTCATTTTCATAAATGCGTTGAAAAACATCTCCTACAGCTAAATTGCCTCTCCTGTTTCTCTCAGCTCTGCCTGCTGGCAATCACCATGCGATCACAGCTCTGGAGCCGGTCCATGAGGTGCAGAGCTTGTGGGTAAGCTTAGGTCAGGTCACCCAATAATAATAAGCATCCATCGGATAATCGCTGCCAAGCCAAATAAATGAATTATCACAAAGACTCTTTCACGCTAAGTTCTGCTGGTTGCCTCCACTTTTGTGCTATCTTCTCGTCGCTTTTCTTCCAAGCTTTTACTTTCCCTCTTTATTTATTTCTCTTTTCTATTTGTCAGCAGAATAAAGAAAAAGTGATGGAAAATGTATATCTAAAGTCCTCTCGAAATTCTCACACACATGGATTCATGTACAGCCACACACTTAAAGCAATGACGTAAATGTGTCTGACATTCAGCGTAAAGGCCGGTCCAAAGTCCACAATCTTTCTGACCTCTTGCCATTCTCTTGGGAGAATTACTGTCTTTCTTTCTTATTTTATTTCCCTCAAACACACACTCATACGCATGCAATGCATAAAACAGCAGAGAGACAAGTAGAAAACAACACAATTGTTGCAGAAAAAGATCATATATTTACTTCTGATCCTAATCAGTGAGCTCCACATAATTTATATTGCTCTGACCAAGCAGTTGGAAAGAATAGATTATTGGAGACACCAGAGCAGATCCTTCCTTCTCATCAGTGCATGTGTGCATGCACGTTAGGAGCCTCAAAAGCTACCTCACCCCCCCCCCCCCATTAAATGGATCAGTATTTACATTAGCATTAGATTTAGACAGCATGGCTTGGCCACTTACTCCCTATTAGCCAGGCTGACCTTGGCCCATTAGGGTCTAAAAGCCCCCCGCTCGACTTCATCGCCGCCAGGTGAGACTGACCAGACCTCTCCATTTCCCTACACCATTTTGTTGCTGAGCTATCATCCCATCCACATGGAATGGGACAAAGATTATAAAATACTGAGATCAAGATCAGTGAAATGTGAACATGCTTGGGGGAATTTTTTTTTTGTTTTCCAACACTTAGCAGGGGGAGGAACATTACTGAAATGCTAACTTGCTCTTGGCTAGGGTTCATCATTTCCCCCCCCAAAACATACTCAGATGCTTTGGGAAAATCAAGGCAAGGTCTAATTGAGGGGTCCACAAAAGACAAGGAGAAAAACAAAAGTAAAGAGGTTGAAAATCTTGCGATTCAAATTATTGGCTTGTATCATCAAAGAGCATTGCACTGCACTGATGTTGTTATATTTCACTAGAACTGAAAGGAAGGAGAAGGAAAAATAATTTTGGTGCCGAGGGGAGTAGCAATTTTTGCCAAGTTTGTTTTTCTTTGCTCTGTTTGTAAAAGAGACTTGCTGAAAAATGTCTATTAGAGCGAGTTAGACAAAAGCAACGACAGAAGCATACAGTGAAAGAAACTAACTGATAGATGCATAGATATGAGAGGCAAGGAAAATCTATGACACAGAGAACAAAAGAACAAGAGATGGAAAGAGAGAGGGAATGATAGGGAAGAATCTAGACGAGCATAGTCGGGTTCAAATCACTAATTACACATTCCTGAGCCTGTGAAGGGGAGTATTGTTTTCCAGTTAGCCCCTACCCTGTCGCATGGTTTTACTTAACACAAAACAAAAGGTACAGGGAACAAAACACAAGCCTAATACCAGACCCTGCTAATGACAGAGAAATGGGAGAAATTATCCCTGGGGTGGATCCTCGTGAGAAAATGGCTGGTGATGACTGGACAAAAGGAGTTCATTTTGAAACTGTCACAAAATGGCAGCCTGTGTGTCTCTTTCTTTATGGAGTTTTATTCAAATAAGCTTAGTATCTAATACTGTTTTGGTAAATACATCATTTAATAGTCCCACCAATCTGAATGTAACGCTTACAGAAGATTAAAGAATCCACTTCTGAACACAAAAAGAGAATTTCAACTAAGTTAACTGACACACTAATTTGGGTACATTTAGTTAAACAAAACAAGATGCATATTCTGAGGAAAAAGTGCCACGCGGCTTGTTGCAAAGAGATTCAGCATGTAAATGAGAGTGTATGTGAGAATATGTTGGAATGGTACCTCTGCCAGGGAGAACACAATGAAGGCACCTCCTCAGCAGAGCTTGCCCCAAGAAAACCAATACCTTATAGTTGACCTACAAGGTATTTGTTTTCATACTGTCAAAAGTAGAATGCCTGCTTCACCAACCTGTATCAAAACTCAGACAAGCTATGACTTCAAGTTACAGAACTCACAGAGAACAAGCTGAGATGTTCTGTTTGACCTAATAAAAATGAGAATGATGTACAGACGACCATACCGATGCAAGAGCCACAGGAGGGGGTGAGCTGATAGCGGTGGCAGAACTGGGCAAAGTCGCCTGGTTGGTAGTGTTTGCCAAGGCCCCAGCCGTCTAAAGGAAGGATATTGTTTTCCCCTGAAAAAGCCTCAGCCGCAGTCCGCATACCAGCGTCCACTCAACATACCAATGGGCTCTTTGAAGATTACTCAAATGTTTGCCTTTGTCCCCCCTCCCCCATCTGCCCCTATCCCTAGTCCAAACCTACACTCCTGCCGGAATGAGGAAAAGAGGAGAAAGGAGAGGGCAAAAAAGAAAAAAAAAATCTGAATTATATCTTCAGAAAACAGTGGGAAACCAATGGCACACTCTGCTGTCATTGGGTTCAGAATTGCCCGTGCCAGTGATGAATGGTCACTGAAAGATTTAATTGTGTTAATCTCAATATAAGCGATACATGTACGATACTACAAGTTTGTTATAATGTGTAAGTCCACAATTAGAGTTGAATATGATAATTCCAATGAGTTAATTTAACTAAATGTGCTGAAAACTGAGGACCTGCTCACCCCCACACAAACCGCATTAGTCCTGAGCAAGTAAGTGGGCTTTCTATCAGGTCTATTTCAAAGCATTAGGGATTACCTCGCAGAAACTAAGCTGCTTGAACTCACAGGAGGTCAGCGGTATTGTGCTGGTGCAAGGATGGAAGGCCAGTGGTAGAGACGGATAGACAGCAGGACAGGTCAGCTCCCCTTTCTGCAGCTCTCTGGCAACATCCCCAAATCCTTTACCCTCCTTCTTTCTCTCAGTCTTTTCATCCCCGTCTCTCTCTTTCACTGTATAATCGAATATCTCCCTCTACTTATCTATTCACTGAGCACCTAATGGTTAAAATCAATTACAGCTGGAATGCTGAAATGACGAATACTAGTCCACATGCTGGTAATGACAGAAAGAGTGTGAGATGTAGAGAGAGAGAGAGAGAGAGAGAAAGAGAGAGAGAGTGACTTGGGCTCATTCCAAGCGAGTACCACAATTTCCTCCAATCGATTGATTATTGATTTGGAAGGGCGTTGAGGAGTATTTCAGTTCAACTTTGTCCATATCAATATCCTGATAGCTTCATGAGGGGGCACGCATGGTAGTGCAATCTAAATACAATTCTACAGCTGATGTAACATTTCACACTGCTGAATTTAAAGGCTTTATGACAAGTTTTGCATAAATTTTTTAAAAGTCAGGTGATCTCAAACATAAATCTAATAAACTCACACAAAAGAATTTATCTGATTTTTCTGCCATGTGATCTGTCTGAAGTTGCTCTGATCAAATCAATGCATCAAAAGTGGAGACAACATGCCCCGAGAGATCATATTTGAGCTTAAAGCGTCTCTGTGATTTCTTTCTTCTTTTTTTTTGTTGTTAGTAACAATGTTGTTATCTTTGTCCCAATAATATGATCAACATCCAAGAGAAAATAGTGGTAAGTAAGTTGGAGATATGAAAAAAAGGGAAAGGAGGCAAATTTTAAAGTGTGTGTGTGTGTGTGTGTTGGGGTGGGGGTAGATAGGAAGAAGAAGCAGGGAATTGTGAATTTTTAGTGGGTGTTAGGGATATACTGAGGGTGGGAGGGTTCGGATGAGGGGAAAAACACACAAAAAAAGAAAGACAAACTCCTGCTACCTCCTTTGTTCTTGCATCCCCGCAATGCTCTCTTCCTTCTGGTGGTCTAGAAAACACTGACCCCCCCCCACCTGCATAAGCTTCAATCCTCCCTTCACCCCCTTCTGCTATCATTCCCATACCTGTCAGGCCAGATCTGCTTCACAGTCCCCTGCACATGGACACGGTCCAAATGACCCACAGGGAAGGGTGGGAATGCTTATGAAGAGGATCACATCTGGCTATTAATATGAGAAAACCAGCAGTAACTGTTCCTCGGTCTAAAACAGACAAAAACACACTTTTCCAAAGAAAAAGAAAAAAGCATGCACAGCGCAGTCTTCAGGCCTTAACTAATTCATCAGAAAGTCAAAATGCAGAGAGGATGTGAGGGGGAAGCTGGCCAGGGTAATTAAAGATCACATATGAGTCTCACCCAAAAGCTGAACCAAAGCTGGACATCACATACACACACATGCACGCACACACACACACACACAGACACGCAAATGCTCTGCAGACCATCTGGTAAAGGCGTTTGAGGGAGAATGGGCAAAACTCTTATTAATATCTATGAGGATTATTAGGAGGAAGGGGGAGGGTGGGGACGTCCGTCCATTCAAACCCTCAGACACAAAGCTAAAGCCACAGCGTACACACACAAACACACACATGCAGCGCACACCTGCTTTTATGCTTTAATTAGCCACCACCCCCAGTCCCCCGCCCCTAGACCTCTGTAAGATTTCCATTGTAATCTCCACGCAGGTGAAAGAAGAGACGATTTGAATAATGTACTAACCGGCATCTCTTTGCCTTGCAGACAGAGACAGAGGAACAGACGGACAGACAGACAACATTTCTGCCAAAAACTGTGCCGTGAATTCATTTGTCTGCTCAGGTTAACAGCGCTGAACTCTTGGCGGCATCATCCATCTCCATGACAGAACACAAAAATCTATATCTTGCAGTCAAGTAGCATCTAGTGTGAAGTGTCTGAGAAGATTCCTTTTTGAAGACAATAGCAACTCTTTAAGTCTGTCGGTGAGTGCGAGACAAGGACGCTGTGATCAACAGCCTGTGTCTGGAACGGGCGTACATGGACTCAAGTGGAAAATGGTAACTTGATAACCACAATTGTGTCTGCGTGCGCCTTTTTGAATGTATGTAGTACCATACCTCTGTATGTATATGCATTTACGTGTGTGTGTGTGTGTATGTGTACCATAAATGGAGCCATGCATTTGAAATAGATCCAGACTCTCTTCTGTTCTGGAAACCAGCACAATCACTTTTTATGCAAATCGGTGAGAGTCAATCTCCTGTCCATTTCCCCATCACACAAGTCAAATGACAGTCCAATAATTTGGGCTGCATATATATTGGGCCATTTGATTTTCAAATGAGACAGAGCATGGTTGACCCTCGCTAATAGCCAAGGCACAGTGGTAGATTTAATATCACAGATGTACATGAAAAGCTGCCTCCATTTGAAAGTGTTGAAGAAAAAATAGATTTGAGGGAGGAGGGGTCAGAAATTGAAGCGATAAAAAAAGAATTCATCCTTTGATTGATAGAAAGTCAGAAGACGTAGAGAGATAAACACAAAGGGGAAGATGAAAAAGCGAAAAGATACATGTCCTAATGCAGCCCCCCCCCTTTCCACACACACACACACACACCCCTTTTCTTCCATGACACTCCTCTCCCATCACTCTCCTGTCTAATTCTTCCTCACTCCAATATTCCTAGCCATGGTCTTGCCAAGAGGATCATGGGTAATGAGATGGACTATCTACGGCTCTGCAGGGGTGACATGGAAAAGAGGAGGAAGAGTGAAGGGAATTAAAAGTCAGAGACTAAACAAAAAGAGCATGTAAGTTAGGAGTGGCAAAGGAGGGGGCGAGACAGAAAGAGACACTTTCTATATCTGTTCATTATCCGCTGTATGTTCCACCTGAATTTCCTCTTACACTAAAATTCAGTCATAAAAAGCAAAAAGCATTTTATTAGCCCAGGGCTCTCACTTCAAAGGATCTTCTGAGGAATGACAAGGAGGGGGAAAAGTGATGAAAAGGATAACAGTGATACGGAAAAGTGCAGTGGACCCCGGACGTCCATTTCCGCTTGAATTATGACGGAAAGTTGGACAGAATGGCGGCGGTTGAGGACAGTTTAAGATTCATTCGGACAGCCATCTGAGTAACAGGTGCCACTGCCTCTGAGACACAGAGTGTGTGTGTACGTGTGTGTGGTCCTCGACTATGCCACATTGACCATGAACATTCTCAACTCCTAATGACCCAGGGGCAAGCACAACCCAGATCTCAACCTCAAAGCTCTGTGGGGGCACATACATACAAACACACATGTTCGACTACAAACTAAACCGTCTACTTAGCCGGGCAGCACTTGTGAATGGCAATGACAGATTTACTCCCAACTCCATGTGCATTAAGGCCAGTGTTTGTTATTAAAAATCATAACGAAGCCATACATCATCTGATTCAATGCTAAGCTAAACACGAGCCTGGCCAGCATTGGACACGCTATGCTACAGCACCATTTAATGCAGAGCTTACCTCACAGGCTGCTAACACACAAGCTCTGCATTAAAACATCTTCCATATTGTCATTTAGAGTTTTCAAGGTGGATAAGAAATTGCACTTGACAGATGTGTTAACAGAGCAGAAATGAGGCGCGTTTCCAACTAAAATCAGAATCATATGAAATATTGTGTAAAAAATGCCCAGAGCTGCAATATTCTCATGATAAACACACCAGGACCAATCAGATTTCCTACATTTCCTCCAGCGAGGTGCAGACCTCCGCTTTTTCCATGTAAGGCCTGTGACTTCCTGCGCCACCTGCTGTGCCCTGGACACCAGATGATTTGATGTCCGCGAGCTGCTAATGTCATTTCCCTTTTGCTGTTTGAAAGTCTGGAAAAAAAACTTTCATGCTCTCAATTCCCCTTAGAAGTACTCCATTGCTGCTACAAAGCAGCAATAAAATCTCCTGAATATGCTTTTTGTTTGTATCTTCAAATGGTTTCCCATGCCATAAAGATATTCTCTGTTTCCGAAGAGCCAGATGGTAAAGTCGTCCACAGTCGGATCTTTTATGCGCCCGGCCGAGCTACCTCTATCCCCATGTGCTTTTCACCTCTGCCAATACATAAAAGGAGAGGTGTTTTTTCTGGTCAAATAAAGAAATGATTTTTTTTTCCTCTGCAGCTCTCTCTGCTCTGTCTATGCTTTCTCTACCCCTCTCACTCTGCTTTACCACCACATGTCCAAGGGTAAAATAGTGGAATTTCTGCCAGAGGCATTAAAAGCGTCATCTGTGGAACAGATTTGTTGAGGCCTGTGGAGTAGGTGGGTGGGTAGATGAGGTATTGGAGGGTTTGGGGGCACTCAGGGGGCAACGGCATGACCCCCTTCTTGCCCTGGCTAAATTCCCTCACTAAGCTCAACTTTCTTGGAATATCATAAATTTGTTCAGATAAGCTTCTTAATTACATTTCTGTAAGTCTGGGAGTGTTTCTTCAGTTTGCACTTCTAATCATAACTGATATTAATAGCTTTGTAATGATTAAATGCCTGCCAACTTTTGGTGTTACCTTGGTAACCTTTCTGGTGTTTGGCACACACTAAATTAACTTAAAAAGGAACCAAAAGTGGCTCAACACTCTCAAATGTGTGCGTAATTGTGCACATAAAGACACACAGATCCAAACTCAAGTCCTCCTTTCACAATAAAGAGATCCTGATTTAAGTCAACTAATCATACTGATCCAATATGCTAGGACCTCAGGTAATGTGGTCCAATATGCAGGCAGCACGTTTGCTGAGAATTTCTGAATTTCCCTGGAGCTGTGACATCTCCATTTGATCTCATGCCAAGTTCAGCCTTTACCAGACCGTAGGACGATCCTCCGTTAATATGAACATCCTGTTGAAGTCAAATAAGGCTGTTTCAGTTAACTCTGAGAATGCCAATCAGCTTAATCCAGTTAAGACTTGAAACTGTAAATAAGAATCAGTCGAAGACTTAAAACACAAAAAACAAGCTACTAAAAAAAGAGGAAGCAAAAAAAAATGCTGAAATAAGTTTGAGGGTTTTGAGTCATTTAACTTAAATAATTACCCTAAGTTTTGAGAAAAATATATTTTCCACTAAAAAATCCAAATAAAAGTAAAACAAAATAGTGATGCCTTCTTTTAGTGTTTAAAAGCAAATAAAATTACAAACAAATAAAATTACAATTTTCAATTCTTTGCCAAAAGAAATACATTAAAGGCCCAAACTATACAAGCACAGATGCACACTAACACTGCCAAATGTTGTTAAGGAATCCTCATTAATGTAATGCACTTGATCTTGTCCTGTAGGTCAAGCCCTTGGAAATGTAACAGCATGCTATTAAGCCGAAGGAGATGTGTGACAAACTAAATCATCCTAAATATATAAGGAGAGAGGAGAGAAAGATGCCAAATATGGGAATGCGGGTATTTCTGTGCAGGAACTATTTATTGCCGAAGTGCAAAGAAATTAATTAGTTAAGTAACCCTGTGTGAGCAAACCTCTCTGATGGGAAACTAGTGTAGTGACACTACAGCAAGTCAGTATTTAATTATCCCAAGCAAGAAAGATTCAACACATTTATAGAAAAAAAGGAGGAAAGAGGAAAGTCAAGTTTATGTAAACATACAACATTATGTTGTATGATACTGACAAGTGACAAAAAAAAGAGAAAGTAAGAATCAGAATATAATCTCTTCACCAAAGCTCTTTACGTGTTTATGTGTGTATTTACTTGGGACCAAATATTCCCGATTACATGTAACATATTAGTCCACTTCCAATTAAAGTTCCTTTTTTACTATTATTGTGCATTTATCAGGATCTCTGAGATGTTTTAGAACTATTGGCTGATTAAGCATAACAGAAAATGCCAGCTGAATGCAAGCAGGAAACACAACCATACTGGATGGAAATCATCCTCTGTACTCTCACAGTGACCTTTTCTATCTTAGTCATTCCATTCTCATGGGAACTTTATATCTGTGAGACACTGCCCTTAAGAGGATGCATGGAGCAAACTGTTTTAAACATCAATGTGTTTACTTTTTGTAGTATTCCTGGTCAATCCATGCAAGTCAGACGACTGTATTTTGCTTTTTATGCCGTCTGTATAGAAAAAGGGATTGTCAAATACCCTTTCTGGAATAAAAAGATCTTTTGATTAGACATTTCTACCATATCTGATGTTTATAGGGGTGTGTGTGTGTGTTTTCTTTTGGTCTGGGAAAAAACATCAATGAGCAATTAGGGCAAAGACTAAAGCAGAACAAAGCATTGGTAGAGCATGTTTTTACCTTGTAGAGGCGGACGGCAGATTCATGCCTCTGGTTGGTGGCATGTAGCCTCAGTTTGTCCACGCTGTTGCTGTAGTAGTCACAGGCGTTGCACTTGAGATGCACAGGGTTGCCAATGGCCACACACTTTAATCTCCACTGGTTGGCCTTGCCTCCCTCCTTGATGTGGGCCACCAGCTGGTGTTTCTGCATGTGCTTGTCTGTCTTGCAGTGCAGCTGAAAGTTGGCCTTGAGCTGAGTGTTGTAGCTGCAGAGCTTGCACTGGTAGACATCACCCACAACGCAGCGCCACTCCTCTTCGGGCAGGGAGCGCTCAGCATTGACGTGGGCGTTGAGGGCCTCGAGGCTGTCTGTGGAGTAGCAGTTGCACACAGCACACTGGTAAAGGCGCAGAGAGGGATCGTTAATAGGTGGCGACAAGGAGGAGAGGGAGGGATCCGCCGAAGACATGCCCCCCATTCCACCCGAAGACACCAGAGAGAGGTCATCTGCCATTAGCTGACCACTGGCAAGACGCAACTCTGCTGACAGGTCAGTATTCACTGGGGACAAAATAAGGGAAAACACTTGTTAGACAGCAGAATATCAGAAAAAAAACATTAAAATTGAAAAACTAAAACATCTCATCTGGTTTAAAGCAGAAAAAAATTGCATATTTTGTAAATGATGGTATGGAAAGAGATGACAGAGTGGGCACCAATGACAGCGGGAAGAATAGTAAATACAAACAAAGAAATACAGCAGAAATACAAAGCTATGGTGAAACTGAAAGGCGGCCATGCCTGTGGAGCGGTAAAGGATAAAGAGAAAGAGAAAAGACTCTTTATTAAATGAAATTAAGTGTGGAAGAAAAAGTATCTACCATGCAGGCCTCTCACACAAAAGGATTTGATAAAATAAAGCCTCACAGAGGACTAGGGCTCCTTACAAAGTCTTGTCTATAAAAAACCTTAATAGGATTGAATCAGGATCAATTACAATCATCCTTTTCAACTTGCTAACTCGCTCATCAGGTAGCTTTAATTACTGCTTCCAGCAATGGTGGGACAACGGTTTTAGGGCTGCAGGCTTTTCTCACATCCCCACACAGATTTAAAAAGCTGATCAATGCATTACACACGCTTTCTTTTTGCTTCGCCCACCCACCCTAGGACAAAAAACAGATCTGCCATTCATGCAAATGTAATTAACTCTTTCGTTTGATCCCGTCATTGTCTGTCTGTGTATGTTACTAAAGCTCATCATGTCTTTCTCAGATTTCACAACATGCTGTGCACTGAGGCTAACGCATCATCTGATTCATTATTTTACATGATCACTTTCCCAATAAGGGGTTGACTGAATATATGTTTTGATGTGGCTGTTTTTTTTCTGTTGTTAGAGCTGATTAAATAAGAATAATAAGCAACACACTCTTACCTAAATGTGGTGGCAAAGTGTGAGTAGGATTTGAAAAAAATGAGAAACTCTGTCATTTACTATTTAGTATATATGTGCATGCAAGTGTGTGTTTGAACATAAATTAATATCCTCCGCACACCATTTAAACCTACATACAGCTGCCCTCACTATAGGGAGCTGTGTGTTATCAGTGTAATTCACTGAGAGTACATCTGCTAGCTGGGCTGTGACCTCCACACTGGAGGAGGGAGTGGGTGTGCAACACTGCAGGGTCATTGTTAAATCTCTCTCACTCCTACGGGAATCCGCTTCCTGCTGTTTGTGAGAGAGTGTATATGTGTGTGCTCCTCTCTAGGGTGAGTAAAGGTTTGGACTGTGTGTGTATTGGGGGGTGGATTAAGCTGACTTAAGAAAATTACAAATGAAAGATTAAGAATAATTCTCATGTGGCATCTCATAATCATTTTTTAATCAGTGAGAGGGGTCAAAGAAAGGAGACAATGACAGAGGGACCATATGAGAGCAGAGATAAGAGAGAAAGAAAAAGAGAGGAAGACAAGGGAAGGGAGCCAGGGCAATGAGGATGGAAGCGGGAAAAAAAGGTGAGAGGGCATCGAGAAAGATGAAGAGCAACAAAGGAAACACAGAGATGAAAAAGAATACCTAGATAGCAACAAATAGATGAAATAAAACAGATAAAACTGACCAAGTGTAAAATGAGCAGCAGAAAACTGAATAACACGCTTATGGGCAACAATGATAAAAAGAAAAATCTTTGTGCCTTTTCTTTATTCTATATGTTTTAATTGACTAGTATTCAAAACTTATCAGTCACGATCATCTTAAGCTTAGTAGAAAATCTATTATTGCTCACCTAGGCCAGATCCAAGCGCAGCAGCAGTTGCAGGATCTAGCTGAAATGGGTTAATCATCATCTGGGCGTCTGGGCCACCGCTGCCAGCTGGGTTCTCTAGCTTCACTCCTGCAAGACCCATGTTTTGAGCCAGGTAATACTGGTAAAGCTCAGCCTCGGCCGGGGCCAGGCCTAGATGGAGGCTGTGTTGGATCTGCTTCATGTTCTGTTGCAGCAGCATCATGTTGTGCATGTGCTTCTCGCTGGTCATATGGATACGTAAGTTCCTGGCCACATTGGTCTCGTAGTCGCACACCTGATGGAAGGATGGAAAAATTGTCATTTCCTTTTTTGATTGCCCTAAAATCATCATTTTGGATTTCAAATATATTAGTATCACATTACATACATTTACCGATGGACCATGTCTAGAAAGGGCACTGACAATGACTGCATAATTAACAACAGAATAATGACATACAGCTGCACAGATATAGTATGCATTCAAGATTCTAATTTGTTTCTAATCACTTTCTACTAAACTTTCCTTCGAGGTTATTGCTAGGGTGCATAATGCATTTTGTTTTGTACCAAAGGTCAGATGATGTGGCAGAGAAAGATAATAGACACAGTGACGCACAGGGAAATAACTGGCTCATTGTGTAGAAAGTGCAACAAGCTAATTGGTATGTTGCTACCAACTGTGCTACAATGATGCTCTGTTTCTTTTATTACCTCACAGCGCCAAGTGGGCTTCTGCTTAGGCTTGGATGGCGAGGGTGCACCACAACCTCCACCAAGGCTGGCACTGGGCACAGGGTTGGCATGGTTATGGTTGTACTGGGGCTCGCCGCCACCGTTCTGGAGTGTTTGCACGTTGTTTAGATGCTTGTCCGACTGCATGTGGATGCTAAGGTTTCCTTTGGTGGTGGTTGAGTAATTGCATACCTAAAATGGAAGATAAAATAACAGTGATATGTGATCAGTCTTGAATAATGATACAACACAGACTGGCTGATACCTAATGATTGACTAAGCACAGAAATCCAAGTTTTCTTTAGTTTAGCTGGAGTATGTTTTGTTGAGACAAGCAAATATGGAGTGCCTATTTTCTTCCTTCTTTTGCTGAATTTCCAATGAGTGCAACCATTTTGATAAAAAAAGTTTGCATAACTGAACACTGCCACATCTATATCTAAGAGATTTTGCAATGCATTTTTCTGTTAGCCTACAGCATGTTTGCTATAAAAAAAACCAATGCCAAACATTTTAAACAAGGGAATATCTTAAGAATCTCAGAGAGGAAAAGACAAGGACATTGAAATCCAGAAAGATGAAAAAAGGATGGACAGACCTCACAGCGGAAAGGCTTGTATCCACAGGTATAGCTTTCGCCTCTGGCTAAACGAGGGTGAGGCTGTCCTGTGCGGCAGTACACACATGATCCACCAGACTCTGGATGTTTCTCCTTCATGTGAGCGTCCAGTGTCTGCTGGTACTTGTAGTGCCAGTTACACTTGGGACACTTTAGCGTTTTGCAGGAGTTGCGCGAATGCATCATGGTCATGTGCCCTCCTAGAGACCGTGAGGATCCCAAGACTGTGTCACACTTGGGGCACTCCACCCCGCTACCCGGGGACCCTTCACCTGGACCAGGGGTGCCGGGAGTCCCTGGAGTTCCAGGTGTACTAGGGTTTCCTGTGTGTTGATGTAGAGGCCCGGGACTCTCATCATCTCTGCGCATCATCATCATGTCAAGGGGGTGTGAGGACGGAGATGATCGATCCCGTCCTGCCAGGCCCTCACTGGTAGAGTCGTTGCTGCTCTCCCGTTCTCTGGCAGCTGCCAGGGCGATGGACAGACGGTTCTTCTCCATCTCCAGCTTTTCACAAACAGGCAGGGAGGAAGAGGAGGTGGATGCAGGGCCTTTGCTGTCACTGTTCAATTTAAGCACACTGTTGGAAAGGGGGGGAATACTTTGGTTTAAGACAGGGAAATCTTTGCTACTGGTGCTGTTGGCCCTCTGGCCTGTCATCGCCATGGTAATGGCCTGTTCCTCCTCATCATCTGGCTCCATCTCTACTCCACCACCAATTGAGTAAGTGTCGTCATCCTGCTCTGGACTTTCTTCTCCCGCTGTGCCGGGCTCCCGCTTGATGGGCGGGTACTGGCTCAAGTCCGGCCCATTGGGTTGCAAAGTGCATGTCTCCCTAACGTGGCCTTTGCAGTCACTATCAGAGTTCCGATTTTCCAAGCTGCCACCAGTGGCAGCAGCAGCAGAACTCCCACTGGGGGTTCTGTGGGCACCAGCCCCTCCCCCGAGGTTTGGGTTGGTCTCAGCCTTTGGCATGATTTGGGTTCTGGGGTTTTGGTCAGTATAGGAGCTGCTGGCACTGCCCTTCAAAAAGGCAAAACCTGCCTGAAGAGAATCTGCATTCTCCCCACTACTGTGGAAAGCGTTCCACAAGCCACGGAGCCCCGTGTCTGGCCCTAGGAAGTTGGCAGGTGAGGGAAAGTGGGGTAGCACAGAGTTTTGGGGTTTTTTTGGTTCCAGAAAGCTTATAAGAGGTTCTTTGTCCTTCCCGATGCCCTGGATGATGGCAGAGACGTGCTTGTTGCTCAGCAGCTTCTGCTCCTGCTCATTCAGGGTCATTCGGTGGTCATGGACAGCATGTGTCACAAGGGAACGGCTGTAGCCAAAAGACAGCTTGCACAGGAAACACATCAGCACAGGCTTCCGCCGCCCATCGGCCACACAGCCCTCAAACTTTGACAAGTCCACATTGTTGGGGACATCTTTGGACACACAGGAGTTTTTGGCTGCACCATCCGCCGTCAGATAGTCTTTGTCATTCTTGTGGCGGAGGTCATAGACACGGAAACTGTGCAACACAGGACCAGCACCCACCAGCCCTCCAGCTGAGGTATTTGGGAAGGAGGGGTGGTCGGCTGCTAGCGATTTACTCCCAAGGGATGAAGCGATGTGGAAGGTGTTGATGATCTGGGGGTAGAAGGACATGGGTGCAGCGGGCTGCTCCCCCACTGGGCTCAGGCCACTCTGACCACTGTTGACCTGGGCACTGGGGAAGGTCTGGGAGGACAGCACGCCCCTGGATTGAAGGGCTGCAGAAAGCCCTCCCTGGTTGCCTCGCTGCTCTTTGGAGTCCTCTAGAATAAAGGCAGAGCCATCGGGCTGGTAGATGATCTCGCCGCACAGGTTCTCCACATCACTATCCTCTTCCATCTCACTGTTCATATCCCCTACATCTGCAGCACCCACCTCACAGTCTACTTCATCATCACTATCCTCCCCTATCATCCCTTCAACCTCCTCTTCCTCCTCGTGACCTCCAGCAGTAGGCAGGCGGGCATTGGGGCAGTGGTGCTCCATATATTTTTGTAAACTAGAGAAGGAATTAGAACATTCGTTGCAGGGGATTTCTTTTACCGGTGCCACAGGGGATGTGGCAGGGGCAGAACAGTCCGAACCCAAAGCTGCTCCTCCTCCTACTCCTGGTAAAGTTCCGGTAACACTCCCTTTGTTACTGGTAGTAAAGCTTTCTCTCCGACTCTGCTCACTTACAGGGTCAATGGTTGCACTGACAGTGGTGGGGGTAGTAGTGGACCGAAGCGGGCTCACAACAGGCCCTCTTAGGCCATTCTCTGGCTCTCCAATGGCGGCAGGTGATGACTGGCTGTTGTTGGTGGTGTTGCTGTGTGTGACACTGGTCTCCATGGAGACGACTGAGTTGTCCTCAGCAGCAGCATCCAACCTCTGGCCACCATGTTCCTGCTGCCGTGATGACACCATAGGGGGAGAGTCACAAGTTTCCATGACGACCACTACATATGGATCTCATCTCATCCAGCCCAACAGGGACCTGAGTTAGAAAACAGAGAGAAGAGGGGAAAAAATATAAAAAGAATTATTAGAGAATGGCAGGATTTTTTCTTAAACATGTCTAAGTTTTATAATTAATTCTAAGGTACTTCAAATTTTCAGGATCAGGGTCTCTTCCTGGTATTTGCAAGAAAATCCTTTGGGCATGTGTTTATGATTTCTCTGCTCTTGGCCAAATGTGAATTAGAGTCTTATAGAATATCAGAAATAAAATCCAGTCAATTAGGCTCGATTGCTATTTAGAATGTTGAGCTAAGCTTCCTAAAACTGCAGCAATTATTTGGGCATCAACACTTCATAGCAATTTTTATTTAAATGGTACTTTGGATAATAAAGTTGCATACACGCTGATAATTTTTGAAAAGGACAGAAAAGCCACACACTGCTCATGCTTGTATTTATGTCTGTTATTGAGTAAAATCTTTGCCTCTCATTGACCCCTATAAAAAGAGGTTGAAAGAAAATGCACAAAGTAGCTCCTATCTAACAGTTGTCAAATTTACAAGACTTTAAAGCCTGTGATTTCATACTGAATATAACAGGACTTACATATTTTATCAAATCAGATGTCAGCAATATACTGTAGCTATCAGACAGGGGTACTGATCAGTAAAGTTTATTAACAACTTCATGAAAGAGACATCAGAGTTGTCTTCTGGAAAAAGTAGGTTGCAGGAGTCTCCAGTTATGTCAGTCTTGGTGTGTTTTTACCAGTCAGCAGTTACTAATTATGCACCACATATTAACCTATTAATGCCATGAAGGTATGACTTTAACTCTATGGAGAGGGAAAGTCTATGCAACTTGTGCCATATAGTCTGACATAGGAAAATGGGTAGTAACATTGGCAGTGATATTTCATATGAATACCTAAAGGGGAAAAAAACCCATAAATAAAGCTAATCTGTAATATTAATTTGCTCCCCTTTGCTACACAGGAAAGAAACAAAAGACAGAGATAGATCTAGACATAAAAACAAGCTTCCATGAGGAATGATGTTTGGAATACCAGTGAGATGTTATCAATCCTGGGTGGCTGCCCATCTTTCAATCCCTTGCTGCTTCAATTTCTTGGCTTCTCACAAGGAGCAAATGCTAAGGTACCGGTGAACACAATGCAGACAAATCCTCTAACAAACACAATAATTTCATGTTGGAATCACAGCCACAACTTCTTTATAAAAGCTTAAGAAACTAAGCTCTATTGCCACTTTAGGTAGAAAAAACATTCTTGCTCAGTAAACGCAACAAATGAGAACTACTTGTGGATGGCAGTGTCTTTACACTTGATACAGTTCCAGTTCCTTTCAGATGCTTGCGTGTAAATGAGCTAGCATTAAAAGAAAGCTTTAAAGAGCCATGTTAACCTTTAACCCAATCCACCTGCTGCTTAATTCTTTCCCTTTTTCTCCACTGCCTCTCCCTAACAACAAAGCTACAAAGCAATTAGAGGATTAATCCGCAACAATCCAGAGCTAAACAAAGCCAGTGGGAGGGACAGTAAAAGCGTGAGGAATGAAATCAAACACGAGTATGAGTGTGTTTTGTGGATGCATGTATGTGCACGCGCCAGAATCAGGTTTAATCTGACATATCCCAGAGATGATTCCATGAGACTAGGGATAGATTAAAGGAGAGAAATTAAGTTTCCTCTCTCTGTGTCTCACTTTGCGTCTTTCCATTCATAAGATTAAAGGGGGGAAAAAAACAAGAGAGAAAATTAATTTCAGTGCTTATCAGTTCAGCATGGATGTGGAAAGAAACAGGAAGTAAATGTGGGACATATAAATGACAAAATATTCTTCAAAGCATAAACACTGACAGTTAGTGTAGAGGTAAAGCAAAGCTCAAAAGGAAATGTTTTCATTTTAAATTTATTGATAATCATTTGAAATACTAAAATAAATGTTGTACCAGTAATAGTACACACCTTTAGTTTGCTATGGCAGCATTAGTTGCATACATATGATTAAAATATTGCATCTGTTTTCTTTTTTTATGATTTTTACCCTAAGGCACAAATCTTAGAGATAACAGCTGTGGCCCTCTACAGAACACACCTCCTACATGCAAACACTGGCTTTCTTGGCACTCGAACTGTAATTGCAAAAACATTAGCAGCAATTATCCCTGCATTCGAAAAAAAGGACAAAGATGAAACACGGCAAATGTGTCATGCCACAATATTGTGAGGTAAAAACTCACGCAAACATTATTTCCCATTTTTGTCCCATTTTGAGAGACTTAAAATAATTCGGCTTGTTATCATAAATCGCTCTTCACGTACACACAGTAACAAAGAGAACACTGTGCTTCCTCCTGCAGTTAAACATATACATCGCTCTGATTTTCCTCTGGAGTCCAACTTTTAAAAGCTTATGCTAAATGTGATTGTGGATAAAGCTCCTTAGAAGCAGTGCATCTGAGGGCTAATGCGACACATACGACAGGATTTACTACTTGTCAGTGGTGTCATTTCACCGCTTATTTCATTGGGGAGCAACCTCCTTTTGAATTGTAACTCGGACATAAAACACTGCGGTTTATGAATTATGCATCTCTTTAAGAATGGAATATGGTTAAGCCAACGTGTTAAGCACTTGGCACTGACACATCATCCCCACTAATGCTAACAGGTTAGCAGCTGTTTACATGTCTGCTGCCCACCAACGATACCATAACCGTACATTATTTCGCTGTCTCTGATTCTAATTGAGCTCGTTACTTTTGCCAGCAGCAGAGCAGTGACGGAGCAACATGCTGTAACGAATGTTTGATGTTAAATATATTCAAGCTTTTTACTCCGAGCTGGATATACTTGCGCCGTTTGTTTATAAAATGTGCTGATTGAGAGGAAGCTTTTTAAAGTAGATGAAAACTAAAGAGACATTCAGAAAAAATGACCATAAGTGCAAGCTGCAAAATGTCCTAGTTCTAAATGTAGCTTACCGTGTGTTTGAACAGAGTTTGAACTGTCCTGAACATCTGTTCGCTCTGTTGCAGTGCTATGTTGTGACTCCAAATATATTGCAGGGCAGCCTGGTGCGTTTCGTGTTATCCTGACAGATCCAGCATATTCTGATTTATCTATTTCCTTTTATTAATTTTTAAACTTCAAAGTAACATGGGAGACAGTGAGATGCTACAGGCTCAGAGCAACACCAACTTGTTATAAGTTATTTCCAAGCTTCTTTTAGGTTTATTCCATCTCCATGCTTTCACACCTTTCACAGCAGTACAGCCCGCTTCACCCTCTTTAAAGACATATCACATTACTACCAGCTAAGAAACATTCCTCTTGCTCTCCCCCACTGACTTCCTTCGCTCTGCTAACCAACCAGACTACTTTCATTTGTGAGAGAGCGATAGACAGACAGATACATAGAGAGAAGCTAACAATGAAGCTCAGGTTTTTCGTCACCGCAGAAACAGTTCCCTTCTTTTAACCGGAGAACAAAAGAGATGGCCTGAGCCGCTCCTGCCTCTGTTTTTTAATTAAGCATGTCCCCTTGCTTTCACACATATGCACACCGACACAGGCTGACACACAGACACACACTTGCACACAAACACACATGGACAGACACACGTAACATTAAGGTAATTAAAGTGGCAGATCAGATCCAGCGAAAGGCAAATAATAGCTCAGGAATGCCTGCTTTGGACACCGTTAGTTCTGATGGGTGAAAGGGGCTAAGAGACTCCTTAGCCTTTTGTTTTTCTCCCCCCCTCCCCTATGCTCTCTTTCCACTATCCTTCCATCTGCTTTTCAGTAGCTCCCTGAGAGACAGAGAGGCTGTCTGCAGGAGGGGATTTCTCTTTTTTCCCCCCATTTTTAAAAAAAACTTTCCTGCTTTCTATTAGGCCCAGATTAATCATAGCATGCTTCTTTTTCAAAAGGACATTGGATTATGTATCTTGCAGATGTGAAAAGGTAGTAAGCTACAAAAGTGGCACAAAACAGGCCAAAATGACATATCCTGCTATCTTTTTTAAGTGATGTGCCATGAAGCCTTCCAACAACATGTGAACGTGCAGACCTGAGCGACAAAGCAGGTGGTGGTGTCAGTCTCCTCCCCGTTTTTATCCTTTTGCCAGAATATCACACTGATAGTTGCATCCTCTTACAGTACATGACAAACCTGTAATTGCAGTGTCGCCACGCTGCTGTCTTTGTTTACACAGGGATCTGCTGGGTTCAGCTTTTTCATCACTAACTGTCTGACATTTAATGCAAAGGCAACAAGTGCTTTTAATACTGTTGTGAATATTTTACAGCACTTGTGAACCACAGGTTTAAGCAGGGATGTGATTTTTGGTGCTGTTATTTTAAGTTATAAAAGAGTTATTTTGTCTCGTAGCGGGTAACGTGACAGACACACTGAGACTAGATCTTTAAGGTGAGCCGTAAGAGTAACGAAAGTCAAACAAGAAAGTCAGGGGACAGCATGAAACTATGGCTATATGTCCAATCCCAGGTCTCCCGGAAGGTCGGCTCACTCCCTGCATGTGGCCTCTCAGTCTAACACCAAATCTTCTATCAAAATGTCACCAAGCGTTAGCCAAAGACAAAGGGAAAGGACGTTGTGAAAGCCCCTGCATCCATCTCCCACTGTCAGAGCCATGAATAGGTCTACTCCGGTCTAATTAGACCTGTTTATTTGTTGCCATGCAGAAACAGAGGGATGGAAAACAAAGTGGATGAATGAGGAGGGGAATTATTTCTCTCCTCACAATGCGAGAGGAGCTTCAGCTTTCATCAAAGAGCGCTGATGTACGCATGCACAAACACATACGCACATGTGCACACAATCACAGAGGAGGGCCTACTGCTCTCTGTTTAAAGTCTTAAAAGAAAGGACGGAGGGATAAAATGACAAAAGGATGAGGTGGTGGGGGGTTTTGTGTGTATTCTTTACTTCTTAACCTCAAAAAGGGTTTTAACGCAGCCCTGGAGGTGTAATATTAGCCACGAGATTCCATAGATCCCTCAAGTGCCCCCCACACCCAGTTATGTCCGCCTGTCCTCTTCCGTGGCTCTCTCTTATGAGCAAAGGCCTTTATTACCAAAAGACACCTGATCATTATTCCAAGAAACATCCCAGACACCCAAAGCACCACTTTAGTTAACACAGGAATCTTGTTGGACAAATTATCAGCGCTGCTTGAAAAGCCTTCGAGCAAATCCAAATCAGAATTTAGATTTCACATGATCAATGATAGTAGATTACACAAGGAGGCACAAGAAGGAAGAGGAGATTTAGAGGAGGTTGGGGGTAAAAGGAAGAAATGTAGAGGACAGAGGCAGCTTTTTTTGTGTTCGAGCAGGTATGCAGGTTCTATCCCTCAGGTTGATGACAAGTAAATTGGTTTCATTGGTTGCTGAGGTAACCTTACACCCAACTCCCCTCAGGCACGTACCTGATATTTCATTGTTGGAGGGAGGGGTGGGGGGGGCAAAAAACAACTGGGTGACACACAGGGGAAAAAGCAACAAATGAAGTAGGCGAGTTATGGAAACAAAAGCTGCATAGAGTAGTATGCAAACATATGCAAACTTGTTGACTAGATGGGAAAAAATAGAGAAACCACGGGCCATGTCAGAATTTTTTTTTTCCTTTCTCTTAAAGCAACAAGCTGTGGATCCTAAAATGTGATTCTGGCTCAGATTACAGCAGCCTCTGTCCTAAATTTAAACTGAAAGAAGTGAAAACAACATATGCTCTAGTCCGTGCTCACATGCAAACCGTGCAAATAGTTCCCATTCAGTTTCAAGCCCAGATAAATTCATTTCCATCTAAGATTTCCATTTTTTTTTATCACGACACTTGTGTAGCGTGTCTCTTTGGTCGGTGTCAGCGTTAATGTGCTTACACATCCTCACACAGACAAAGTTAAAAGGATTCACGACAAGTTTGACTGGATTTAACATTCTTACACATGAACTCTGAGCTTACACAGTCCGGTCTAAATATATGCAAAAAAAAGAAAAAAAACGCAGCTGAACTCAAACTGAAACATGAAAATAAACAGTCAGACACTGCTGGGTCCCAGTCACCACTTACTGCCCTCGCTAAAGATTTTTCCAGCATCAAAGGCAAAGCCAATCTACATAGCTAATGCCTCCACTTTTTTCCCTCCCTTTGCTGGAACTCAGAGCAGCAAAGACCGAGAGGAGTGAAAAAAAAAGTGGGGATTTTTCTTTTGCCGACAATCTGGAAACACTCTCTAGTTAATTAGGGTTGATTGGAAATGAACCGCACAAACAAAGGGCAGCCTATGCCCTGACTATTACAACCATGCGCGTGTGCGTGCGTGTGCACGGAGGGTTACTAAAGCCACCTCAGGAGAGCGCACTGGTGGAGGCTCCACGGTCTAAACTCTTCCGCTCGCTCTTTTTCTCTCATTCCCCACAGCATAGCGCACACAGGGCTCCCTTAAACCCCCCACCCTTCCACCTTCAATGCCCCCCCCCCCACCAAGATTAAGAGAATGCTCAGCCGAAGAATGTG
>JAVQJG010044827.1:0-13300 GCA_036024015.1 Craterocephalus amniculus
TGTGATACTAGTTTCCGGATATCTGACTAGCTTTTAAACCGCGGGTGAAAGTGAAATAAAACTTCACTTTTCCAGCTCTGACAACAGTTTACTTCACTGATCCTGCAGCTGCGTTGGTGATTTGTGGCACAAAATCCATGGAGACGCCAGTAATGCCTCACACGGAGAATTATCGGACTGCAGCTCATCGAACAGCTGCTCTTAAAGACTGATCATTGCATGTAATCAGCAGATTGTAAATGTGTATGTTAAGCACTGAAAAAACTCCGCGTGGTGGAGTTTATTGACCGGTACCAGCCTACTGCTGCCTGTAGAGCCGGAAAAACACCCGCGACCCGGCGCGTTTCCCTACTCAGGAGTATAAACACACATAGGGTCTGCATAGCCTCTGCGGGTCCCGCCACGTGGAGGCTACGCACGAGTACAGGTTTGTCACTACCAAATTCCTGTAATCTTTTAAAATGTAATGCATGGCCCTGCTACCCCCTGCACAATAAATGACACTAGGACAATAGGCTGTATAATAACAAGTTATTTTGTTTTGTAATAGCATATTTCCTCTAAAAACTGTAAATGGTTTAATCAATATGTGAAAATTGTTAGCTCATTAAGGAAGTTTGATATTTGAATGAACTGCAGGAGAGATAAGACTGATTGCTTGTAGGACAAGTGTGGCGAATGTTGTAAAGCTGTTACAAGACTGTAAACACAATCCTTACCTGGCAGGAGCCTGCATTTGGCCACACCCAGGGCTTTCAGAGATCCACAGCTACCAAGCTGCTGGCTGACGAGTGGCATGCTACAGAAAAACAAGCCAGACGTAGAGATATCAACAAAAAAAAAATACATAAGATCCACACCAAGCTGAACAGACAGTAAGCTCCTGCACAGGCCTTTCCTTATTGATCATAACACCACTACATGCAAGGAGTGCCATGTGTACATACACTGTAAAAAAGGAAATGTTGAGATTTTCTCAAGAGAGGGTACATATTAACTGATCTGCTTAACTTAAAGCATAAAGATGATATAATACATTTCTTATCTTTATTTGTGGCAAATATATGTTAATATATGTTTAAAGATAAAATAGATCAAAGTTTTTTTTTATAAGGAAAAGGAAGTCACTCTCCATCTGCGAGTTACAAACCAAGCTTTTCTGTTCTTTATTGTGACAGCTGGTCTGACTTTGTATGCATGTGAATCCCCGTAGAGCAGTCTGGTGTGGGCATACTCCCAGTTTTTCCAACACTAAGCCAAAATCTTTAGCTACAAAACCTCCCAGAAAGAAAAGCCATGACTAAAGTCAACACTCCTCATGTTTTCTTGGAATAGAGATATCTATAAGCAACCGGTGGGCTCTAAATCAGGCCCCAGTTTTGACTGTTCTGTTGTGTTAGAATAAGATTCTTCTGTTCAAGTGGCACACCCACTACTTTTGGAATTTTTATTTGGCTGAAGTTAATCAAGTGGTTGCTGTTAATTACACAGATCAGTGAGGGGTTGGTACTCTGCTTTAGTGATGTTCTTGAAAATCTGACAAAAGTGTCCCTAAGACCAAAACTTCACAATTGAAATAAAATGAAATGAAATAAGGCTGTGGAGCAAATAGCATGTTGCATTTTTTTGTAATACCACAAGGATTAATAAAATGATTTTTAAGATGACATCTGTAAGTGTAGTTTGTGCAAACCAGAGAATCAATTGGCCAGAGACATATAAGTCACTAAATTGGGAAAAATCTTAGAAAAGAATCTCATGCTTCCCTTTCTCTTTGGATGCAAAAGATCAAAAAGCATGCTGGAACCTTTTCGAGAAATGTCTGGCTTAAAAAGCTAAATATTGATACAAGGGAAATGTTTGGTGTGAGATTATATTCAGCCACAAGCATGCTGCAAATCCGCTTAATTCACACAAACATGTGAAACCTCTGTGTTTGGAAACCGGGCTGTTGACCAGAAATACATGCAGACACTGATATTCCGATTGTGTAACATGCCATGAAAAATGTATTGTACGCATTTCTTGCACAGTCTGCACAGTTACAGTGACTCCTAATATTTTACTCATAAAAAAAAGACTCAGCTTCTCTTGGACGCTCTTGTCATCCTAAGTCACGGTATACAAATGTTACCAATTAATCTAGTTGTGAGATGCTTGAACCAGATGTGTTAACATGTGATCAGCTTTACATATGTCAAAAATGTATGCGTTTAAAATGAAAACTTTAAAAAAGGGTTTTTACATAGACAGTACAAAAAAATGGGTTTTAGTTTTAGATTAGTTTTAGTGTATGAGCAAGTGTGCCTGCACACTCACACACGGACATTATCATAAATCTTTGACTTTAGAGCTCATTATTGACTTATTTTTTTCTTCTGGAGGCCAATTCTGACATTAAATGTGATCTTTTTTACCTTAAAACACCAGACTTTTAAAGTAAGTAAGACCTGAATGTTTACACACACATGTACGCATACATATGCACACCTCATCCTAACTTACAAGTTCTATGTAAGAAGAACAATTTCAACAACATAAACAGCAGGTCATGGGCAGAATAAACTGGCAGCCATGTAAGGCCAAAGCTTGGAATCAAGTCCACATATATATATGCTGACACACACAAAAGCACCTACACTGAACATGGCTAAACAGACCTTTCCCATGAAGAGTGTGAGAGGACGTTTTTAACATTTGATTCAAAATTCTATTTTCAGTATCACATGACAATGACCTGAAACCAATATAACATATTTAGGACAAACTCATGATTGATAAACCTCTTTCCAGGCATGGCTAACCCTTTATCTTTGTGAAGACATAAAATCAAGCATTTAAATCAGCAGGAAGAGAACCCACACCCACACATATAAACAGTAAATCAAGTTTCTCACTTCCCTCTTATTCTTTGCAAGTAATGATTTATGCTGAACGGGGATAACCAGATGACACCGCTATCAGGCATCTGAGAGTAAATAAGAAGTCACTTTCTGCTTTATCACCATCACATGATATACAGCAACAGAAAGTGCAAAGCTGACACAGCAGTACAGATTTACAATTCTGCACCCTGGTTTCAAGCACAGACATCCATTGATTTACGTTAGTTCCTGTGATCGTGGACCGTGCGGCGGATACTGTACAATAACTGTTTTGACTTACTGCCCTTGACAACACATATATATCCTTTCTTGTAGGTGCATAAATCAGGGAAATAGGTGGACGAGCTCCGGCTGTTCATGTTATCAAGACATCCGGGTGCAGCGGGAGGTCTTGTGTCTTACTTGTAGTGAACATGTGATTGAAGGCATGCATACAATGCTGTTTTTAAAGATGAAAAACGTGAACAACAATTCTGTGTTGACATACATACACATACGAGTACTGCCCATGGAAAAAAAGGCAAAAAATCGATGTGATTCAGAGGAGTTCAGAGTGATACATGTTTGATCACAAAAAATAATTTCATAATCTATTTAGGTAATGACAGACCTAACTCAATTTCAAGTTTCCATGTGCACTACTTTTTACTATTATTACACTGATGATCAGAAAAACAGTATACATCGTTGATGCATTCAAACTTAAGGAAGATCAGTTCCCTGCAATTCAGGCCCCGGATCGCATAATAGATTTGGAAAAAAACAAGTAGGTGTTTAATTTGGGCATTGGGACATGAGACCAACTATGTACCTGTTCATGTACACAGAATTATGCTTTGAGATTGAACTAAAAAGTGCTTGATCCAGTGGGTTTTGTGCTTTACCAGGGCTGCCTTGGGGAAAAGTTCAGTGGGCTGCGGATGCATCCTGCTTTGCCTTCTCAATCTAGCATCTTCAAGATAATGTCTTCATGTTGACCTCAAATGTTTTCGCTAGCTTGGAATGGCTTAGTTTTCAGGTGAGTGTGAAGTGTCTTGGATAGCATTTAGCACCTCTACATTCAAGGCATGGGGCCTAGCTGGTGCAAGATAAATTTGAAGAGTCTGGTCTAAGCCTTTTGATACTTTGAACCTTTTAAATCGGGTGAGGATCTCAGACATTTTAGAGTATAGTTACAATGAAGAGTGCTACAGTAATAGAAAGGGTTTTATCATCTCTCTTGAGTGTCTTCTTGATACACAATGATGATATTGTTCATCTCAAAGCACCAGATTGCCCTGAGAAAGATTGTAGGCATGTTGGAGAGATAGTCTCAGGTGTTTCCCTCTATTCATCCGAAAACAAGTATGATTGACTAACCAGTGATCCATAAATGAGCTATTAGTACTATGAGGCCGGATATTTCTGTGACTGCATCAGCAACAAGTTAGGAAGACATACTGTATATGGGTTATTTTGCACACTACCCTTTGGTGCTGTACTCAAACTTCCTATTCATATCCATTTAATAAAACAAAAGCAAAGTTTCTCCCTGAAACAAGTGGCCATGTTGATCTTCGTCTCTGTCTGGTATGCTGTTTTCCGCCTGGAGACTGATCCGGGTGCATGTGTAGCAGGGCCGCTCAGTCATTGGAGTTATGAATACTTGGGTTGCACATGATTGGTTTATAGCCGTAGAGCTGTGGCTCTTCTTGACTCTTCTTGATTTTTAAAAAGTCTGTCAAAAAGACTGAAAAGTTACTTCTTCATCACTGGAATCTGAACAGCTGAATTTACCACATGCATTAGCACAGAAAAACACACTTTCCCTCGTACTACCATTACCTTGTTTGCTGGTGTGAACTCCAGAGAACGTGGCAGGGTTCAGAGTTCCTAGAACACCAGCGGCACACAGCAGGTCTGCCAGAGACAACACACAGTTTGAGACACTCTCACACGCACACATGCACAGAAACATACACACGCCATAGCAGTCAGTGAGTCAGTGTGTGAGTCACACTCTGGCTATGTTGCCTCTCGATTTTATAACAGCCGCCAGCACAGCACTGTATTTAATATTCCAAACACTGTACACTGTTGCACACATTCATATATAACCACACATGTATATACTGCACATCCACATAAGTCACAGACACATTGCTTGCTTTGACCATCTTTTTAAAAATAAAGATAAAGAACTAGGAATAAATTTAAAACAAATATGCTTTTTCTGTTTCATTCTAGTGCACACAACCATACAAAACAGGAATGCACACCCATCATTGGGGTTGACTGCAGATGAGTCAGAAGGAGAGAGAGGGGGGAATCCTTCCCTCTATGTGTGCCATATCTATAGGAGAGGCAGCAATGGACCTCAGGAACACAGACACTGACTCTGGAGCTGACCTATGAATAAGTGCCCTACATGATCTCACAGAATGTGCAAAGCTTCAGGACAGGATAAGGATAATCTGGAAAGGGTTTTACTAAAAATGTCAATCCGTGTCAGCCTTAGAGGTGGAATAATATGAATCGCAACCTGTCTGATAGTGTGAAACCGACAGATAAGCAGATACATAGCGCCAGTTTGTTTTGATACAGTGGATACCAGTTCTGGTTCAAGAGAGCATTAAGCTGTTGTTATTGCTCTCAGAGAAAAATGTGCTCTGATGAAAGAGGAGACCAAAAAAGATTCAGTCACGCAGTCAAATTTTAAGCGCATTTTGGTTCAAAGCTACACGTAGCAGCTTTTAAATCAGTCTGCCTGAGGTGAAAGAGACACTATAGCTACCCACAGGGTCCACAGGGGGAAAAGAACACAATGTCTCCATAGTACAGATTCCTAAATTGAATAGGCAGTCAGTGAATCTTTGAAACATCACCCTCTGGTGGTGTTTAGAGGAAATGACATGCCATTTGAAAGGAAGGCAACTCTTCAGCTTTGAAAAAACAAACAAAAACATTATTTGATTTTATTTTTTTGGACTGCATGTGCTAAAAGTAGAATTTGATTGCTATTATAGGAGACAACTCCTTCTAAGAAATTGCAGCAATTTCTTGTGGTGTTCTAAGGAAAAACATGTGGCTCACAAAAAAGGCTTCTGGCAAAGTGAAATCAGTGGCATGAAGCCGAAGGGAAAGGGACGTCATATGGAGCTGTGCTTTACTTGATGTGCCACAGGTGCTGGGTTTGATAGGAGTGGTGTGACACTGAGGGGCAATGAGTCAGAGTCACCTGAGGCTGTTACTGACCTTTCTGAACTATGCCGAGTTTCCTCACAAGCCCTCCTCCTTTTGGTTTTATTGGTTTGTTTTACAGTCAATGTTTTAAGTAAATTAGTCTTAACTAGGTCTTAACTCTTTTGGTGCCTTGGTTTCCTGACTAGCAGACTTGTCCTGTTTTCGCAGCTGCAATCACGGCTCCTTCTTTCTGTCCTTTTCAAACCGTTTTCTTTTCACAAGTCGTTCTTCTGGCGTGATTGGGGAGTGGAGCCGAAGGTTTGTCTGCAATTGGAAAAGCTCTCTGACTCACCCCCTCACACAAAAAAAACACACACTTTATTGGTGATGAGTCATTGCAACACAGGCCATTCAGTACAACAAAGTCAAACTGGTACACAAGTGCGTTAGTATGACTGAGTTTGCGAACACATTAACCTTTATGCACTAAGGTGTTGTTGTGCAGAGGTTTTATGACACACCACCTACACTACTTTTATCTCAGCCACTGAGATAACAAACGCTGCTGGAAGGGAGATTTTGGTAGTCTTTGTGAAAATTTTAATATTTGGTTTTTGCAAGTAAGTGTGCATACACTGGGTCTTAGATCAAAAGATGTGCATGGGTGCATAAGACCACAGGCAGAAAAGAATTCATTATGACATGGGCAGCTGAGGACTGAAGAATATGCCGAGTGACTCATGCAGAACAGACAGGAGCCATCAGCAGACGCAGTGGCAGCAGCATCAACTGTGACAGACGACACTATAGTGTAACAACAGTGCACATGAATGGCTTCATAAAGTGCCATATGCATACACAGAGGCTTGTTTCAAGCCACACACACACACACACACACACACACATATATCTCCAGATTAGCACAGACAATGCGGTGCAAAATGTTCCCGATTTCATTTGTACCATTTTTGCATGTCTGTGGCGGAGATGAGTCACTTTTAACTGCGGTTGTCACGTAACTACAGTCACTTGGACTGATTCACACTCCCAACCATTTCTAAAATAACAATCAGAGCTCTCTGCCGGCTCTTCTTTGCAAAAAGACGGCGGGTACGCTGTGTTCCCATTAGAGAGCTGCATTTCATTGGAACAACACAAAGAATAAAGTGTTTTTTTTTCATTATCATTATTATTAATAAAGACAAATGATAAAATGAAACACATTTTAAGATTATGAATGATACAAAAATATAGTTAAAACAGTGACTGGCTGGGACACTAACCTTAGAACTTAAACATTTCAAGACTACAAGATAATTACCACTACAACACCGCTCCACCTGCGTGGAATTTTGGCAATGATGCAGATTTTCCCTTTGGTCGAGCAGTTTTGTTAACCTTACTGTTCTGCAAAGAAAAAAAAAACTGCAAAAAAAGACAAAAGTTTAACACATTTAATGTTCATCATCTGTGTCCTCTTCATCGTCATCCCCCTCCTCCTCTTCAGATTCATCTTCATCCTCTTCGTCGTCATCTTCCTCCTCCTCTCTTCTCGTCTGGCGGGTGCAAGCTCTTTGTTGCTGTGACAACAGATTAACAGTCACTATGCAACTAAAACACTATGCAGGCAGTCATTAAGCACACTCTGTGCTTCAGAGGAATCAAAAGCATTTCCCTCTCTCCAGTTGTTACTGGCAGAGATAATCCAGGCACAGGACTGAAACACCCTGAAGTAAGACTAAATTCTTCAAGCCATAGATTTCACTTCTAGTTTAGTCCCGCATCTACAGAGTCCACTTTTTGTATCCTTATACCTGTCAGAGATTGACATTTTTTCTCAGATAAAAAAACAAACAAATCTTGTGGAAACAAATGACCTCCGATATACTGTATGACACATCTGCAGCAATACTAAGGTTTCAGGTGTGGGCAGCCACCTGCAATCTGGACATCTGTAGAAAGATACTGCACCTGAGCACACAGTGTGACAGACCTGAACAGAAGTCAGCTGTCCGAGAATTCCAAGCGTTCCTCACTTAGCGATAAACCAATGACTTCTCTGCGCAGCTAAACTGCCACATTGAAGATGCTAACAAAACTCTTAATGTGGGAGGAAATGCATGATTTTACTTGCACGCGGGGACGTGTGTGGAAATCTGAACTGAATGGTGGATGGGGACATACCGCACTTAGTGGGACAACTGATAAGACTCACTGTTACTAAACAAGAGTCAGTGCTGGTATGAGGAAAGTTATTTGTTTCAGAAAAAGAGGAAGGGGGAATTTTTTCATGTCATCATCACAACCAAACTTTCGGATCAGAGTTGGAGATAAACAGCAATACCCTGACTAAAACTCAATCAAACAGGAGCTTTTATGAAAATTCTTTTGTTTGTATTGGAATATTTCATCGCGGTTGGTATCTTACCTGTAAGGTTCCTGATGTGCTCAAGAAGGACTCAGACCGATCAAGGGAAGTTTTGGAATTGGCTCGCACTATATCTAAGCGGGAGTGATAGTCAGGGGGGTGTAATGAACGCCTGAACACCTGAAAAAGACAGTGAGGCGAGCTTTACTTTACTTTACTCCAAAACAAAAAAATGTATGACACACTCAGTAACATATCGCTGATGCAGGTGCAAACAATCTATGTCTAAAACTGTTATTTTTTCAGGAAATGGAAAAAAAAAACTGTGCAGTTTTAAAATAACTGGACATAATATCTAGCTTGGTTACATGGGGATTTAAACACTTTTGATTCATTAAATGTTTGTAAAACTACGCACAGTCAAAAGATTGACGAATACAGGGGAAAATAACAATCCTGATATCTGGACATGGGAGCTTTACGCCCGACAGCGACATTACACAAGAAAGAAATACTGTGCAAATCAGCATCTAAGCAAGCAATCTGCTAACGTAATCAAAGCTGTTCAGCTGGTAGAAGTCTGACAGTAAGCACTGCCGTTGCAACCACGATTGTTTTTACTGAACAGAAATGGCTCTCAATCAGGATTATCTTCATGCTTGTCATTGTGCCGGTATCAGATGATTCAATCTTCTATGCTCTCCGCTATGAGTCATAGAAAACCAGCCCTGTCTTACTGAGGAGTTTCACTTCAATATGAATGGAAGGGAGATGAATCAGTGCAAAAACACACAGATGAGATGGTGAGGGGTGGAGGAAAATAGAACAAGGGCATCTGCAGGTGGAACCTGTTTGCTTAATATCATCGATTCTTTCTTTCTTAAAATAATACGATTCTCTCAGCGGGTGGTAAACAAAGGGGAGTTCAGCATGACTGAAACAATTGTGCAGTGCATACTGCAGATGACTTTAAAGTTGAGGGTGTGGACTGTAAAATATATTTCAGCGATAAGTCAGTGAGTAAAGGATGCATATGATACCGATCCCGTGGGCAGATTAAATTAAACCTTCATGTTAATCACATTAAAAACAAAAAAGGCACATGAAATGAGACAGAATTCGTGGAAAGGGAAGTGACAATGGCACAATTTAATAAAGACATCCTTTTCTGTGTGTATAAAACTAAAACAATAAATGCTAGGGAGGGATGAGCGTTTTTAAATTTTCGGTCAATATTTTACAACTCATTTGTAATGACTCATAAGTAAAATATGTGCACTCTACCCTATAACAGACATTTTTCCCAGTGGCTGTTATTCTATCAGTTAACTATATCAGTGGGATGGCTGATACTTCGTTATGTCATTTTGATTTAATTTTAAGGCCAATATTGTGTGGATAATCTTTTGCATTTCTAATAACTACTGGAGGACTGTATCAGCCTACCTCAAGGTCAGCTTGATCATCCACACTCTGAATGCTTTGGAAGGCCAAGGTGTAGACCTCCAAAGCCTTGGCATGAAACGACATTTCCACCGTGACGAACTCACCCAAGACTTTCTATAGGTAAAAGAAGAGCACTGTTTCAATTTTGAACAAATACTGAACCAAAACTGCCTGATGATTGCATTGACAAGAAAAAGAGTAGTGAAATTATAAACAAGCATAGTTTCATACAACTGAGAGAGGACAGTCATGTGGGTAGACCCATTCCAATCATCACTGTCTGGTTTCTATTCACTATGACCTACCGTTTCATCCAAAAACACGTTCCACAATTGAAAATTCCATTTCTAAACTTGAGTGCAACAGACCTTGACGTCCTGGATCTTCTGCCGCTCAAACTCATCTATAGTCTCTTCTAGCTGTTTCGTGGTCCGTGTGGCATCCATGGTGGCTCTCTGAAGCTCACTTTCAGCCTAATGGCAAGAAAATTACTGAACTATATGTCATAAAAAATGCCAGAGTAATACAACATAACTCTGATTGCCTGATTTCCAGGTTTCCTTTAAAAGCCTGGCAATCAGCCGCTGAAAAATGGTACTTAAGCTCTGCTGGAAATAGTCCAAAGCCATTTTTTCATGTTACATCACCAATGGGGAGATTCATAAGGACACACCTGAGACTGAGAGTTTGGTTAAGAAAAAAAATGAAAATATCAAACTCAATTGTTCCCCATTATAGTTCAGCAGGCGAATCCTGAACAAGTAAAGTTGATTTAAACAGATATTAAATGTTATTTCATCACATGATTTATATACAGTAGGCTGTTGCTGTAGCTTTAAAGGCTTCTAGCCTGTTAGATATTAAATAATTGACAAACTGAATAGAAATAATGTAAGGATACAATGATCTGTCTGTCTGAGGGATTTCTCAGTCTGGTCCTCTCAAGCTGAGCCATCTGTTTGGCTTCTCTGTCTCTGGCACTCTGAGTTGTCTTGAGATCCTCCTGTATGGATGCACAGGAACACAAGGGCACAACAGTCATTATAAGGAATTACTTCAGTCCATTTTTTACATGACTGTTCCATCAGTATGATGGAGAAACATCTAAGATTTGTCAGTACTAGTCTGAATGGAGCTTGTAACACTCAATAATACACAATGTCAGCATTTTAAACTCTAATCAAGCTTTTTCTAAATCAAGACCTGAATTAGATAATATCTTTAAAGCTTGTACTCTGCAACAGTTGTTCATGTGAAAGGAGCAGGCTCCAAGATGCTTCATAGTATGAATGAGAAAGCATCAGTGCGGAGAATGAAGCAACAGAAACAATGGCCATCGGTGTGACACTACTTGCTACTTGAAAAGCGAAGGTTTATTTAACCTGAGCAACTGAATAGATTTTCATTCCACATCTGACCAATTCCCAAAGCATGCAGAAGCAACTGAGCATTATAAATTGAGCATGATAATTGTTGATTGTAGCCATGTGTGTGTGTGTGAGAGAAAAAGAGAGAGTGTGTGTGGTTGTGAGATGCAGTAAAGGGAGATTATCATTGAAATAATACTACCCTCTTGTGGTCATGCACTGGTATTAACACTAACTGCGAATAGTTTTATTCCTGTCAGCCTCCAGATGTCTAGATGATAAGAACACCTACCCTTTTACGTTTCACCACTGCTCCATAGCTTTTTAATGGCTCGATGACTTTGGCCTCAAGACGTTCCACCTGTAAATGCAAACTTAAATATTAGATTCTGCCATACTACACACATTCAGATTGCAATCGTACAAACATGAAAGTATGATGAAAGTTGAAGCTTGCGGTAGTGAAATTCTATAATTCCACCTCAGCTTGGCGGTAATCTTGAATCTTGGCGAGGTGGTCCGCAAACTGCTTCATTCCCCTTTTAAGATCTGGCGTTTCCGTTTCAGCATATATGCCAATTTCCCGGACAAGAAGGTCTGCTTTGTCTCGAAGTCTGGCTGTTTTGCGGACATAGGCAGCAAATAATTGGCACATCTCTCCAAAATGTTTCTCTACATTAGTGATATTCTCCTGGATCCTTCTGGTCTGGCTGTCTCTGCAAAGGATGAATAACAGCTTTAAAAGCAACGATCAGCTGGTCTTTCACACAGGTGCTTTTTTTGTTTACATAAATGAAAGTTTGAATGAATGAGAGATTACAGGATGTAAATGTGTAGGAACTGATCGTGCAAACATCCACCGCCTTCACATTTAATGAATATGATGTTGTGTATTTTCCGGATTCTTTCATAAAGTTTGTTAATAACATAGTCACAAAACGTATCTATTTGGTGCCAGTTGCCTCTCTACCACTGTGTTTTTCTGTTTGTGAATTAGTAGATTGTCATTAATGATAAAAGGTTGTGGCGGTCAGTACGACCACTAAGACAGAGGTATTTGTCTAAACAGGGAAAACAACGTACTGTCTGATACATCTGACTTCGTCTGCTACATACAGCATCGACTGAAGCTACATTATCGAACAGCTAGCTACATTACATCTGCGATGCTCTAGCGGCTTTTGCGAGATCTAAATTCCAATCCAACCCAACATATTGCACCCCTACACGTAAAGGAGCATTTAGTCTAGCGTGTTAAACTTCTTTTACCTGGCTCTGGCATCAGGCGTACGACTCATCTTTGCAAACAGGCAGTGACCGATATGTTTGTGTAATCAGCAACAGTTGTTAGCGCCTAGCTAGAGCTAGCACGCCACTTTTCCGTTTCCATGGTGTCCTGAAGCATTTCCGCTTTGAAGATTGCATTCTGGGAGTTTGAGTCTTTACACGCGCGCTTGCAAGCACGTAAACAAACACATTTTTCTCCCTTTTGAAATTACACAAATGTACAAAATAACATCAATCAGGTTATGCAATGCTTTGTAAAAGCAGTAAAATCATTCTAGAGGCAGCTTGATTTATTACTTACTTAATTTGTGATGGTGAAGGACAAAAACAGATAAATAAATAGGTAAGTAAGAAAAAAGAGAGAATAAGAAAGAATGTGCTACAGCCTCTCATTTAAAAAAAAAACACAACTACTGTAGGCCTACATCACCTTTATTGTTTTTAGCACCCCTTTTTCTCACACCATGGCTTTTAGGTGCACATTTCTACTGAATGACGTGTTACAGGAGCAATGATTTATTACATAAATTGAGTCCTTTTGTTTTAGACTAGAATTCTTTTTTTCAAACATAATTTATAACCTCCCCAAAAAAGACAAGTGACAAGCACATATGACAAAAACATGGTTCTGCAGTAAAAAAATGTTTAACTCTTTGCCATCCAGACCACACACACACACACACACACACACACACACACGCACACACACACACACACACACACACACACACACACACACACACACACACACACACACACACACACACACACACACACACAGACAC
>JAVQJG010044832.1:0-11584 GCA_036024015.1 Craterocephalus amniculus
AAAAATGTAGTCATAAGTACATAAAGCCAGGAAAGGTAGCGAAAAGGAATGGGGGGTGGGGGGGGGGAGACAGTGTGGAGGAAATGGCTGAATGTGCTGTGTGAAGCAAATTATTGCCCCATGTAGATTCATCAGTTCTCCCTGCTGGATTAAGGAAGGGCCTTTCTAATGAAGTTCGCCCCGTCAAAATGAAGGGACTAATTCTGATTTAGCTGAGGTAATGAACTTCCCCTCTCCTAGTGAGAGCAGCACCATGGGGTGAGGAAAGAGGGGTGGTTGTGCTGCAAAGGAGGGGGCAAAGTGGAGTGGCAGCAAGAGAGCGATAGAGGCAGGTCGAAGACAAGACAGCGGAGCGTCGTGGAAGGAGGACAGAAAAAGCTATAAGGGAGAAAAAAATATGCAAAACGGCTGTCTCGTATTTGCTGAGATGTATTAAATTTCCAGTGCGGGTGCCTGTGTTATATAAAATTATGTTAATGTCTTGTGGCCCGCTGCGAATGGCGGCTTGCTGGTCCTGAGCATGCGTGGCTGGCCGCTACATGGAGCGCACTCAGTGGGACTCAGCTTTTCTATTAAGGAAAACCTCTAGACACCTGATGATGAATTCTCTCTCGCCAAATGTTCCCCCTTTTTGTGTCGAAAATATGAGCGCTTTTCTAAATGACTTTGGAGAGCCTGGCATGGCACTTGGCGGCCTGCATCTAGCAGGGGGGAAAGGGGTTTGAGGAAGAGGGGGGGTCCCTCTGCAGCAGGCTAAGGGAGTCAATTAAGGAAAGCACTGATAATTATAAGCCGACAGAACGCTGGGGCTAGCTAATTGTACAGTGTTCCATGCCACGAGCCCAGCCAAGGGGCCTTTCCTCAACACTCTCCTTCCCTGTTCCTTTGTGTGGACCTCAAACCCCACAGAGCCACATACCTCAGCCTGACAATGCCACAGCGAGGCAAGCAGAAAAAGGAAAAAAAAAAGGGCATGTGCCCATAATTAACTTTTTACATCCAGGCCACTCACTCTTTTGAGACCTGAAAGAGAGTCTGGTCTAGATTCACACCTTGTTTCTTTTTTCTCTTTTATTGCCGGGAAGTTTTAGCAGCCTTTTTCTTTGCCATTTTTTTTTGTTTTGTATTTTTACACTATACGCAGCAACTTTCACCCAGTCTTGGAAAGTCAAGGCATAGTCGCTTGACCTTTATCTCCTTCTGAACAAGAGTGGGCCCTGCAGTTTAGGAATAGGCATGTATAGCGTAAATTAGAGTATTTCAGTGCAGAGTGGTGTTTGTGTGGCTGCAGGGGGTCCGGAGCTCCACGCAATCCATCTCAGCAGCCTGCACTGTTTGTCCCCGATGGACCTCCGTACCTGCCTGCAGCTGCTGCGCCTACATATCATTCGTTAACAAGTATTTGCTTCTCGCTTTTGTTGTTGTGGACCTCTCCCTTCCCCTTTTTTTCCTCTCCTCTGCCTGTGACCTGCGCACTGTTCATTTGACCGAGTTTTAGCCAATGTGGAGTTTTGGCTGTTAGAATAACAGGTGACAGAATATAGTATTTTACTACTATAATTCCTGCTGAAACACTATACATTATCTTCTACTACCTTCTCACCCCCTGGCAGAAAACATACTTGTACCTTATATCCAGTGCAGTTGCTCATTTATAATTATACTGTTTGCAGTAAATCTGAAATCCCTCAAGTTTTTTTTATCCTCATGTTCTTCAGTTTATCTTGATCAGTCATATCTGGAGAATGTAAAAGATACCTTTTACATTTATTTCTAATAAAAACACATTGAATAGGAAGTGACAACACACCAGCCAGTTTTACTGAACAAATTGTTAGCTGGAGGAATGTAAAAGGTGCAATTTGCAAGTGTGTTGTTTTTTTCTTTGATGTCAAGCTGCTACTTGAAATGTCATTGTAATAGAGATTAGTCATAAAGGCTTGTATATGCATAATGCCAGCAGTGCAATAAGAAACACAAGCACAAAATGATCTTCATACACACTGGAACGTGGCACGTCAGTCTCATTTCTCTATTTTGCGCCATTTCGTCTCCCCTTTCCAACATCCTCCTGTCTGTGACCTGGAAATCGATCTCAGCATGCCATCGTGAAGGATGTCTCAATTCCTTGAATGGATCTGGAGGAGACACAAGGATATGCAGGTGTCTTTGTAAAAGTCTTTTAGTAACCATCACATGTAAGAGGGAACCGGCACACTTTGTAAAAGTAATTAAGACTCAATTTCCCAAGTACTTAATGCTCATCTGACAGAAGTCCAAACATACATCTGTGCCACAGATATTTAATTGGCATAGTTTTGAAAAGACAGGTCAAAAGCAAGGTTGTCTCATTGTTAAATGAATGATACAACATCTCCCGGTGTCTTTTTTGCCCATTCTCTGCACAAATCTTAGTGAGAAGGACCAGGATGCTAGGAGAGGAGGTGGGTACAAGAACAGGGGATATACAAACTAAGAAGATAGAAATGGAGATGGACTCATCTTGCGTGAATCTATGCCTTTAATGCTACTGCTCAGCACAGACTCAAGCCAATTTGAATTAGAGTGGTTCACCAATCAAAATCTGTTCGTTTTGCAAGAAAGGCTCTAGAACGGAAATGTGTGTATTATGCCAAATTTCTTCTATCCTATTTACTTCATTTAAGAAAATGAATTATTTTTTAAGGATCTAAACATTCCTGGAGAATGTCCGAACACACTCTTGACAAAAGAAACCCAACAAGAAATATCTCTGCCTGTGTGTGTCGGAAATGTCCTCGTGTTTTGGTCCCTCATGTTTTGTGAAATCCAAAAGGTGTTCTAGCTGGCTAAACCCTTTGTAACATTCATCCAAGCGTTGCGCATGTTTATCTCGACACAAAAACCTGTCACTTTGGTGTTTCTACCTCTGGCCTGGTAGCCAGGGGAGCTGTGAAGCGGTTAATGTAGGCACAGAGTGGCTGATCCGAGCAGGAGCCGAGCCCTGCTCTGATTAGCACCTCCAACGAGCTGCCATGCATCAGAGCTGACATTCTCTCAGAGTTATGTTCCCCCAGAATCCTTTGCTCTTGCTGTGCGAAGGCATCACCATGACTGACATGTCACAAGCTACCCTTCTTTCTCCAGCTTTGGGCAAGAAGTGCTCCAAAGTTGGAACCCCAATATTGCTTACCTTAGCTTTACTTATCTCTTGCAGAGACAACATGTGTCTTCTACAGCACATGCCCCCTTCCCTCCTGAAGTAAAGCTTTTTTATTTCTTGCTGGGAAGTTTTCCAATATATTTGATTTTGTTAACTTGCACTCAACCATATTTCCCTCACTGTTTAATACACAAGCTCCTTGATGGGGAAAGGGGAGTTTTTGTTTTGCCTGGATTGAATCTCTTGCTTTCATTTCAACATTTTGCACTTGATTCATTTTGTCCTTCTCAAAGTGTGGAGGCAGAAAATAGATATTAGTAATGTTTTTCCCAGGCGTCCATCCTCCAATCAGCTTTGGTCCAAGGGGAGTCCATCCCTCTGCGCTCCTACCTACCACCTTTCTACCCCCATGCACTGCTTTCTGCAATCCTTAATGGGCCATGTAGTACTTCTAAAATGAGCTTGTGCCATACGAGCAGTGTTTCTACCTCAAGAGAGCACACCACATGGAGGTGGAGTCAATTTGTATTCACCCATAATTCCCTGGGCCTTAATCACTCTGATTTTTCCCCCATTATCTGTTAATGGATAGTTCCCGTGGAGAGAAGAGAGAAGTAAACCCACCTACTGTTTACAGGCCTGCAGCTGTCTCTTCTGCTACCATCCAGTATTCTGCAGTGGGTCGTATATACAGCAGTGAATATACTGAAAACCAAATTTCCTCAGTTTATTAACACATAACTCTAACATCAGGCTTAAAAAGACTAGACAGATGGTAGAACAGACAGCAACCCCTTACTAAAGATGGATTTCTCATAAAACATGCTCATTCCAGGCAGGTATTTCCAGTTTTTATGGCACGATTTCCCTGTTTAGAAACTCAGAGCTGCTGCGGCCTGTTCGTTTTTGGGACATGCTTTAATTGCGATGGCTGTTCTTTCTCTACTCCTCCAAAACAAACCATTTCTGACTACTAAATATTCTCAATTTGTTCTTCTGCTTGTTTACTCATTACTCTGAGCAAAGAATTGCCCTGATTGATGTCCTTAATATAATCTACTCTAGCGACACAGGCAACTTGGGTCCCTCTAAGAGCTTCAGAGCTTCAGAGAACCATTCACGGTGCCCCAGAGAGGAGTAGAAATCTAAGTATCAGATTTTTCTTGTGCAAAACCAAATGCTCCAAGTCAAACTACTTCAGAGCCGAATTGCTTCAATAGAGTAAGGTTCATATTGAAACAGAATAAGCTGAGGGAGATTTTTTAATTAAAGAATGCCCCGCTTTACACTTAATTACATACTATTATCAGAAAGTCTGCCTTCAGACGCTTTACTTTCAACCTCTCACTGTCATTTGATGGCTCGACATTTCCAAATGTATGCATGGTAAAGCATCTATCAAACTCACACACACTGTTTGTACTGGTTTAGACCTATAGGATTCAGCATACTACAGCTGTCCCGTCATTGATTTCATTGTACCATACAAGCTAGACCCACAAGCCCCAGCGTCCCAAACAACCTTCAACGGCACATGAACTTCAGACTTGATAAAAAAGTAAACAGCACAGAGAAATAAGGACTGTTCTTTGTGAGAGTAGTTTTCCTCTCCCTTTCCTGTCCTCCACATGGGAGAGATATTAGGCGTTTGTGTTTTAAGGAGCTGTGAAATACATAAACCATGAGCCACAGGAACGCAAGGCCCTGTGGATATGCAGATGGGCTTACTTTGCTGGTGTCAGGGATGCTTAGAGGGAGCAGACGCAGGAGCAGTTCTCATCTAAAGGATTTTCTTAGGAGTGCAGGGGGACAGGGTGGTGGCAGCAGAGAACACTCAGGAGACTCAGAAACACGGAGTGGGAGGAGGGAGAGATGAGGATAGAGGGAGAGAACTGACAGTCCCCCGTGGCCCTGTAACTATATCCAGAGTCTGCTCAGTGCTTACAGAGGGGTGGGGGCCCGCACAGGGCCTTGCTGATTGGGCAGCCCTGGAGAAGGGCTGGGGGAGCAACAGGAAGTGACCTCAGCCCAATGAGGCAGCTCTAGGGGTGAGCAAGCTGACTTCCTCCCTTGGCTCTCACTAAGAAACAGGCTGCCAGCCTGATTCAGCCCCTGTTACACGGCTAAATCCAAACCCAACCCTAGATGCGAGCAAACAGAACACAATATACTCCCAGTTAGACTGAGTTTGTCCTCTCAATCGTATTATTTTCGGTCCTTACATGGTTGTTACCTGGATGTGTTGGAGATGTCATTCATAGCAAATCATTTAAGAAGATAAGCTTATAATTCCTTGAGCAGCTGCTGTCTCCGCAGCCAAGGGCCTATTTAAGTTAACATCATGCCCAAAATCTACAACTATAAAATAATTGTCTCACGTTTTTTCGTATGAAGTTGAAAAACAAATCATAACAGGAGCAGCTTTATCCTTTAGATGTGCCGGGTTCTGACTTTACATCTCTATTTTCCCCTGATGCACCTGCTCACAGACATAAACACACACATGCACACACACGCAAGGTCAGTCAGGCAGGTGCAGTTATCTGCATAATGAAGCAGACCGGGTCTCTGAAGGGACAGCGTTGTGCAGCGGGGTCAAACGAGGGCTGCGCATATGGCAGAGGAACAGCTCTGCGAGCGCTGCAGCTAGCTTGACCTCGGTGTACACCCTTACACAGATAAGCAAACTGAATGGTGATCAAAGAGGACAGTGATCTTCTTGCACGGCTGCATGGATGCACTCATGCTGCCCCCCCCCTCCTCCCTCCACTGATGCCTGCTACTACACTCAGATGCACATGTAGGCTACAGAGTAGCTCATCTGTCAAATGCATGATTGCAGAACACAACATCAACTCACTACCTTTTAAACCGCTTTGATCGGCTTTTACCTCTTGCAAAACAGTCATGCAGAAACATTATCAGTTAGCTCGCCTTTTTATAGTTTGGTTTTCATATGGCAGGCTTTCCTTTGTGATAAATTATGCCTTATATTCTTGTTTTGGTAAAAAGATTAAGGGGGAAAACAGGCAAAAATGTGTTACGCTTAAAAATGTAATATCCATACTCTCCCACTGTTCCTTTCGGCACTGCAGGAGATGTTGCTCTCCTTTCTTTTCCTGGAGTATTAAGGGTCATTGGGTTCCAGTTGTCACTACTACTTAACATCAGTTTATAGGCATAGTGGTTGAGGCGTCGCAGCTAATACTACCAATGTTTCTATTTCAGCAGATTTAATGTTTAAAAATTGCTAAACTGAATGGTGTGGGCAAATTCCTTTTAGCTTTTATTGTTAAATATAGCCAAATTTGGAAGGAAAATATCAACTTGCAGATAAATATGTAAATATATAAGATTTACAGAGCAATAAATGTCTCTTTTTCTATAACCAAAGCACATTTTCCAGTGAAACACTTCCTGGTAGATATGAAATATGCTCTTAAATCTAAGAACAGAAAGAAATATAAGTCTATTCACGCTAAATTGATCCTCATTTTCAGTTTATTTCTCTCCCCAGATTAACTTATAACACGTATAAGAAACAGCTGGATTATGTATTCATGTCTCTGGTACCCAGGGTCTGTGTAGTGGACATTGGACTGTAGAGACCTGGAGATAAAACCCAGACGAGTCCCTGAAGTAGCCACCACACCCCAAGACCTAATGTCAGGCTTGGCAGGAGTTTGATCGAGCACAGTCTGGCCCTGTGGCAGAGTGTAAAGGCCTTTTATTGACACACTGGAGATGGGCCCTTCTCTGAACATCTGAGTCAGCATGTAGCTGTGCTACAAATAAGAGTGCATGTCCACTGAAGCGACATTCATTTAAGTTATCAGTGACTATGGCTGAGGAAGCTTAATGTTGATGAAGACATGCGGGGATTTCTGATGTCAATAAACTGTAATCTATCTTGTTGCATTGAAATATGTTGTAAAGGAAGTAGCTTTGATGAACAGCTTACACTGATTTAGTGCTGAGACTGGAAGGAGGTGATGTTGGAATAACGTTTTAGGTACTGTTTAACTGTTGTTGATTCACATTGTTTTGCAAAGCTTTGTTTCCTCTACCGCGCAGACTCCCACCAAAGTTTAATTTGTGGATGCTGAAAAAGAAACCAACATTTTTCACGCAATTTAATCAAATAATGTTTGACATGAGGCCTCATCGGAGCGATTAGAACCCCGGCTGGTCATCCAATTTATCCCTGATGGGAGCCGATCACACGTTGTATTATTTCCTGTCTGACTCATGGAAATCGCAGACAGGAGTCTTTGCCACAATTTGTTGATTTTAAATTTATGTGAAAAATTAAAAAAAAAAGATGTGTGTGTGTGGAGGGAGGGGGTAAGGCCGAGTGGGACCTTTGCTGCTCCTTGGCCGTTTATGCTCTGTTTATTTTTCCTCTTATGGTTTTCTGTGTGTTTGTGTTGTTTCTTCTCCGCAGAGGAAGGACTGAACCATGAATGCAAGCTCTGTAGTCAGTCATTCGACTCACCAGCGAAGCTTCAATGCCACCTGATTGAGCACAGCTTTGAGGGCATGGGTGGAACCTTCAAGTGTCCGGTCTGCTTTACAGGTTCGTATTGTGCCTGTGCCTGCATTGTGCCTGCATTGTGAATTTCTCAATCCCATGTAACAGTTAAAAGATTTGAAACGCTAAATAAGGCATTGTTAACTTTTCAAGGACATTTACATATCATCAAAACTTTAACAGCCCTCTTTGAGTTCGAAAAGGCAAATTGTTTCTAAATGTGTTTGGAAAGGTCAAGCGAGCCAGCTAAAGCTGCAAGCAGTTTGCTGCATGCAGCTCTTTATTTAGTCAAATTGTCTCCAAATCAAGGCCAAAGAAGAGTCATGAGGTGAGAGGGGGGAGAAAGAAAGAGAGCAGGGGGGAAGACGGCGTGAGCAAAGGGGAGATGGGGGATGGAGGAGTGGAAAAAGAAAAGGAGATGTGCTAATTGTGGATGGCAGTGCTGCTGATAGCTGTAATGATCTCATCTGTCTCTGTGCGTGGAGGTGGAAGGACCGGACTCCTCCTGAGAGGATAGCGCCCTCCTTCAGTGTCAACAGGGTTAACTATCTCTATAATGAAATCTGCAAAGTCGTTAACTTCAGCTCTTCACTCTTTCTCCCATCTCAGCTCTTTACTCTTCCAAACACTTTTTGGGTCCTCAGCTCACGCTCGATCGCCAACGTACTTCCTGCTCCCCCTTCTCTCAACCCATTGCATAAAAACAGAAAGAAAAAAAATAAGGGGATTAAAACTAATTTGGCTCTTCTCCACTTGTTACATCAGTTAACATCATTAGCTCACATTTTGCATTATGTTTCTTTTTTTTTTTCTTCATCCATCTCACTTCACAGCTCTTTACTCATTCCTCACCTTTCTCTCCACTCCCTCTTCTCGACTCTACATGGCTGTTTTGGCTTTATTTCTCTTTTAGACTAAGCCTATTGATATTTCCCCACCCTGAACCTCCTCTCCCTCCACCCCTCACAGGGGTCTGAGCATTTAATATACAGAGCATGCCTCCTTCATCTGAGCCTTCATTTTCCACCGCCGGCTTTGACAGACAGGTCCCCCTTCTCCCTCTGCGTCCATATCGATCACAGCGCATGAGAGAGGGGGATGCTGGGAGAGAGAGGGGAGGAGGGAGAGACAGAGTGCACCCTCAGGACCGCGGCCGCAGAACAGACAGACAGATGGGCGAAGGCCTATGGTAGCGGGAAGCCAGGCGGTGGAGAGTTTGGGGTGAACTGAAAGGCCTCCCTCTGTTGGGGATGCAGGGGACAGGCAGACTGAGCTACAGTCAGAGCTCGTGGACCAAACAGAGCGATTCAGAGATTGGCTGACAGCTGTCCTTGAATACGTTTCTTCAAGCTGAGCCTGGAATATAGAAGAGGGAAGCTACTTGTTTAGTACCCCAGCATTACTTACTCTTCTATTGGACAATGGAAGATTTTATTCATTGTTTTTTCTGTTTTACAGGTTAGTTTTCCCTTTTTAAAGCTCTCCTTTAAGGACATGTCGGATAGTGTAAGCGGTATTAAGAATTTTCACTTAGAGAAAAAAAAGCAGGAAATTTAAGCTTCATGTTCTTTATTCAGATGTGTTTGCCAGTACATTACTAATTTTGAATGGTAAAGTTTGGATGGCAAACGTTAATCTTCCAACTTGATGTGTTTTTAAATTTCTAATAGGGGAAAGAAAACATTATTCAACATTTGAAAAGTTACACAGTGTTACAGAAATGGGTCAGCTTAAAGTGTTTTGTTTTTGTTTTTGTTTCTTTTGTCTGTAATACTGGTCTGGAACTAAAGAACGATCAACTCTTGATTATTATGAAGTGCAGAAAGACCACTGACCACATATGTCACGTCAACACAGAAGGTTTATTCTGTTTTAAGCCTATATTTCAACATCATTCCGTTATTTAACACACTGTATATTCAACGTGCACATCCCCACTTTCACAATACAGCTGCTTTTGTCTGAGAAACATCTAACATTTGAGCGCACAGCCTAGTCTTTAAATAAGAAATCTTTACCACTAATTAAACGTATAGGACATATCTATCATAAGTCTTTAAAACATCTCAAGTCTCAGCGGGGATGGTGAAAAAGAAATTTAAAAGGAAAGACATAAAGTACACAAGTGTTTTAGTAATATTCAAAAGAAACCTCAACCTCCCTAAGCACACATGTGGCTCTAAATTTTAATCTCTGTTTTCCCCTGAATATCACTAAATTGTGTGAGCAGCACATAAAACATGATTCCCAGCAATAAGGGGTTGAGGATAAGTACATAAGTGCACAATTACAGTTAGCAGAATAAAATTAACAAATAAAACTATTTTAGATGCAGAATCAGTGTTGGGTTTTTCTACATGTACAGCTTTTTAATCTTTCAAGAACTTTATATTCTTTAAGTTGTTCAATCTAAGTTATTCTATTTTTCAAGTTGAAAACTAGTAACAGAGTGAGTGAAAACTAAGATATCTCTGTGAGGTAGATGTGAGAATTATCATAAAATGGTCAATTAAAAATACTTTGCACTGATTTCAATTCAAGTAAGCTTTTTTCAAAGGCATTTTCTATACTTCTATTTAAACAGGAACAGAGTCAGTGGGTGTGCTATTTCAAAAACATTACTTTTCTACATGAAAAGGATGCCTGTTATGGATGTAATGAGTCTGAACATTAGGTAAAACTTTGATCCAACTAGGTGATGGCAGTGATAGTGCCAGGCTTGTCGGGTTCACTCATTTAACAAGGTTACCCTTTGTTTAAAAGACCAGTCCCACTTGATCGCCATGTTTCGGTTTGATCTGCCCCTTGTGACCCAAAACGCAGTGGGAGGCAGAGAGTGATTGTCATTCTTTGACACACCTGATTATCCTCAGTCCACTCGCACGGCGCTGGCGAGAGGGCAAATAACGCCACGAAAGTATGGAGAAAAGTAAGTTACAGGTGATAGATGAGGACAGACAAAATAGAGGAGAAAAAGGAGACAAAACTTAGAGGAAGCTGAGAAGGTTGCAACTGGCAAGTTTGGATGTGAGATGAAAGGAGGGAAGTGGAGGAGGAAAAGAGAGCTGTGAAGGGGAGGGCGGGTAAATGGAGAGAGGTCCATAAGCCCCTGGATGATGAGAGAGAGGCTGACTCTCCCAGGACAGATTTGACAGGTTTCAGAAGTGGGGGAGCCTGCAGCTAGAAGTGTCTGTCTGCACCCTTAGGAGCGGTAGGGAGGGCTGGTGTGGAAATTGTGATTGGGAATATGTGCTTAAGACAAACAAAACAGAAGAAAGTGTGCTTGATGAAAGTCCTGTATATGTGTGTGAGTGTGTGCAGTTTTATTTTTATTTTTTTTACTTATGTCACCGCACGAGGAACAAACTTGAAAAACTACAGGATGCGCAGCCTTCAAATCCACACGACTCTGACAACTACAGTAGTTTAATTAGTTTATTGTTTAATAGCTGCACTCATTCTGCCGCTACGTGTCGTCACATTTCTGACAACCTACACGTAATGTTGTACAGAAAAAAAATACATGCGGGCGAAGCTTTCGTTGAGAATTAGTAGCTACTGGCTTACACCCTCCAAATCGACTCGCTCAGCCGGCTTGTTTGTTTTGCCTGAGAACATTAGGATCAGCCTCTGTGTTAGTGAACTCGTGGATTAAGCAGGAAGGAACACATGCAGGCAAAATGAATAAATAAATGAAAAGGAAAAAGGGAGGGAGAAAAAAAGGATAAACTTATTTTTCCTCCCTGCACAAACAGCTTAGTATTGGTGCAGTGCAGCCTGCAGAGAGCACCACCCTGCCAAAATAAAGATGAGCTGGGGCCTGTAGTAAAGGAGACGTCTGCCATGGGCGGCCCCTGAGATCTAATCAGAGGGCTTAATATCCCCCACAGCGAGGAGACCTTGGCCCCTCA
>JAVQJG010044837.1:0-24924 GCA_036024015.1 Craterocephalus amniculus
ATCAGAGGATGTTTGGGTAGATGACAGGAAATTGCAGACAGGTGCAGGTTGTTGAGGGGTTGATGAGATGATGATGGTTGGTCTTCAGAAGCTGAATCATTGCAGGCCACAGCCTGGGACGTAACATCTCCTCTGTTCTCTTTATATCCTCTTTCTGTCCCCTCTGGTTGGACCCAGCAATATTATGTATATTTAGTAATAAACAAGTAATAACAAATAGAAAGAAAAAAAAAATTCAGATTGACAATTTATTTAACCTGTAAAGCTCCTCTTGGCAAAGTAAATTTGCTCGGCACAACACAGCAGCCAGACCATCATTCTTCTTGATCCAATGCTGGACAGGACAAAAAGTAAAAACAAAAACAGATCTACCACTGCACACTTGTTATACATGTCGATGGAGTAAGTAATGTTTATGTATTTTGTTCTTTTTGTTGTGTTCTATGTGTAGTTTTTTTTCATCAACAAAAGTTGTGTCCTGAAATCAAAGTACTGTAAACCTTTTTTTCCATCTTTGTTTGATTTCAAGTGACAGAGGACATGATATGTGAAAACATTTCATTGCATTGCTGTACAAATTCTTTCAATGTACACAGCATCATTTCAACAGTTTACTGTTGTGTTTCCATACATTCCTTGCTGCCTCTATATCTGTTAGACCCATTTTCTCATTAGAGGCTTTTTAAGCAAAGCAGCAGAAGCAGAATTAGTTTGTCCATGACAGTTTAGGTCAGCAGCACTGACCAACTCTTTGAGTGAGGCTCTCCATCACTCTCTGCAGCTAAACATTCATCATCAGAAGACAGGAAACACACCTTTTATTCTGCCTGTCAATGAACCTGACAGCAAGATTTTTCTGAGCTCAGGCCTTTTCTAATGAAAACAGTTAGAAAACAAACAAACTGACGAAAACAATTCCCAGATGCTGCACAATTTTGATGGACGCATTTAACTCTCTTCAAACTTAACAGTCCATACAGATGACTGAATTTCGAATCTATAGCTTTAAATCTTTTCCCCTGTGTTGGAACCCCAGGGAAGCGACCGCAGAGTCCTCTCATGCCTTGTTGAGTTGCAGCGATTAGACGATATATCTGCATTGTTGACCCTTCTAATGAAAGTTTGACATTGATTTCTAAATAGGCCATCATTGGGCTTTACTGTAGAGCCTGACGTGGCGGCTTTCATCCAGCATTTGAAGCTGCAGGCAACAGTTTCCCGGTGCCTAATCCAACTCAATATGGCAGACACACTCACTCTTCATTTAAACAAACAAAAGCAGCACATAATGATCAGCCCTGCCATTATGGCCAATTGATCTGATCTGGTCCAGGGCGTTGTGGATTTATTTTCTTTTATGCCTATATGGATGTGTGTCACAGCTTCAATACGCATCACAAGCATGTGTGCACATGCGTATGTGTGTGTCAGTCCCAGTCCAAACAAATGGAGGCGGTTTGGGCCAGAGAGCCTGGAGCACTGCTTGTCCTTTAATTGCCATTTACATACTGGCAGAATCATTAATTTCTAATTCCCCTATTATTTGTCACCCCATCCCACACCCCTCCCCTCTGTCTGATGTTCGTGTCAATGTCAGGGTTTGTCAGTGTCATAACATGATGAGAAACGCCATCAGAGATCTCATAATGTTTTTTCTGTAAACACTGTTTTTCTATCTATTTATAATGACCTGCTTCAGTCATTCTTGCAAGCAATAAAAAGTAACTTGTGCAATTTACATTAAAATGATTGGTGTGGGTTAGTGATAGGAAGATTGGTTCATTTAAAAGATTCAGCTCTTTTTAGAACCCTCAGATAACGGGGCTAAAAACAAATTAGCTAGTTCCATGTAAATTAGTAATGTGACTACCTCTTATTAAATAAAAAATCTGTAATCTGATCATTCTGTGAAACAGTATATCCAATATTCTGTATTTGTACCTAAAATGACAGTTGTTTGTTTATTTTGATCTAAGTTTAGCAGATACTGTATATGTAGAGTGACATTACTTACTGATCCTTATATTTTGTTTGATTTGTGTTTGTTAGTTTGTTAGTTTTTTTTTTACTTTGGTGCAGTTTTAAACTTTGTTTGGCTTGTTTCTCATGCATTATACTGAGGAATCCAGACAGACTAGTGACCACTCTGTGGAAGCTGATGGGGATCTGAATAAAGAAAATAAAATTAAAATAGAATTGCGGCTCATTTTAACTTCCAAATGGCTCTTTATTAAGTTTCACTCAGTCTCCATTTTGGTCTAATTTGTTGATTATGAGTGGTTTGCTTGTTGGTAAAGTTATTTTTTTAAAGTTATTTTTATTATTAGAGACCTTTTTCAATGCTTTTTTCATTAGAAAATAAAGCTATGTTTGATATTTTTAGTCAATCATTAAATGAAGAACTGAACACAGAACCATAAAGCAAATCAGTTGAATGAAGGGCTGAACATTATGATGCTTGTAATTCACTAATTTCTCTTTTTTCCTGACACATGTCATTTAAATCTGGCTTCCAGATCCCTCTGTGTACCTGGCCTGTACCCCTACACTCCGATTATTAAGAGGCCTTTAATTTTTTTACATAGTGGTATGAAGCCAGTACTTACTCTTATGTAATTGGTCACATAGTGTGCCTTATAAAACAAAGTTCCAACCCTTCTAAAGATTCAAGTGGTTATTCTCTTTCACTACAAAGAACCGGCTCTTTGAGTCAGTTCATTCATGAATAACACATCACTGCTGACTGCACTGAGAGCTGAGCAGGGAAAGGCGAAAAGAGCCGGCTCTCACTCAATGCAAGCCGGCTCTTCTGATTCTCTACAAACCACCAGTGCTCAGAGTATGGATGAATGTTGCTTGGAAAACAAATGAAGATTGGAGATTTAGTATTTACTTAGGGATGCAAGGGATTCAATGCACATAAGAGTTTCAAATGTGCCAGCATCCGAGGTAAATCTCTTTTACACAAGGAATTGGACTCAATTGATTAGATATGTATTAAACCTTCTTTTGTATTTTGGGTGACTATACAGAATATAAAAAGCTGATCATTTGGATATTACAGGGAAACTACAAAATATGTTGTCAGTAAACATTTAGTTATAAAACTGTGCACATGGATTATAAATGATTAAACAATAAAACCTTGCAGATGTACACACACTTGTGTCAGCTCTCTGTACAATATGCATACAAGAATAACATCAGAATATCAGAAAAAAGGTTAACTGCATTGAAAGCAAACCTTATTATTAATTGATGCAAGACATGCTAACAGCAGAATGTTCGTTATAAGAAACAAATCCCAGCAAAAACAACTTATTATACTACAGGAATGGTAAAATAATAAATCAATTTTTGAAAGAATGAAAGAAGTTATTAGAAATTAGTATTATGTGTCAAATTTTTCCACGGAAAGGATAAAGGCCTAAGTGTAAAGCTTTAAATAAATAATTACCCAATTAAAACAGGCAGCAGACATCAATGGGAAAGACAATATTCAAATACTAATATTTAGTGATTATACTCAGTTAAAACTATTGTGAACTGTGCAGAATGTAGAGGAAAGATGGTTTAAATGATCATGTTAAAAAAAAAACTGGCATAAAGAGGAGACTTAGCTGAGTTTGGATGCTACAGGAACGACTACATCTTTAAAAAATACAAAAAGCAAAATTTGAAGAAACAGAGACTTAAAGTGTTTAACTTTCAACTTTATAGCTTATAACTGCATTCTTACGTTCAGCAGGCCCTCCTGTTTATGATTAGGTTTCAGCCACTGAAACGAATTTCATTACTTCTTTTCCTATCAAAGAGGATTATTGTGCTTTATAGTCCAGACAGTTGAATATCAATAATACTGCATGGAGTTTTGCATAATGCTCTTTTGTTTGGTTGTAAATGAGTTGCATCACATTCAATCGCCATCGCCGCCTTTAACAATGGATGCTCCATGATGAAACCATAAACACTTTAAGCACAAAAGCTGAGGATGTAAAACTTGCTGAGGAGATGAAACGATTCTGATAAACCTGGTCTTTTGAAGAATTTTAACAAATTTTTATGTGGAAACATTTTATCCAAATGCTAAAAGCATCAGTTTGAGGCTGAATCTCTGCAGGGATTGTGACCTTCTGATATAGATTTTACTAAGCCAGGTAAGTGCTTTGCATGTAGACATTTGCTATTGGACCTGTCGCTGGCATCAGAGACCCAGTAGTTGCAATTACTCGCTGATCATCGCCACGAGCCAGATAATAATTAGAGGTTGGCAAAATTCAGGGCCAGGCTGGAGCACTATTGATTTCCTCATGTTCCCTCGTTGGAAGGATCAAGAAAATAAGACATGAAATTTACTGTCTTCATAAAAGTTTTACTAAATTAGGCCATTTGAAAGGGCTATTGACAGCTTTTTCATTACCATCCACAGTGTTCTCTAAAGTGTTTTTGAGTATTAGCAATAAGAGAGCAGCTTTCTCCTTTTGTGTCTTTCATGCACCAATAAATAATGGCTCCTTTGGAATATTTGGAGGTAATTTTAATCACCCGGTCTCACATATAACCTTTTTGAGGTTATAACAGGATTACTTTCCAATTTAACACTGACAAAGACTGCCTTGAGCTTTCACTGAGAAGTGCACATATGAAGCTGTGTAGAGAAGAAAAACATTGCAGAGACATGTGGCTGGGGGCTACAGCACCGGAGAAGGGTACACATGATTGTTCTCTGTAATCTTTTTATCTTCCAAAACGAGATGTTTATTCTGCCTGTAAAGTAGCAAAGATGGCTGCAGAAGTTCTCCAAATGATTCATTTGAGGGTACAGGCGGGGGTTCGGTGGGAGAATTAGAACTGACAGAGACATGAGAAGCGGGCTGACACAAAATGCTGGCCTTCTATATGCATACAGACAAAGTCAAAAGCAGTTGGGTTTGAGTTGCTGCCGCACCGGTGAGATGTGCAGACTGAAGCCCAGGGGGTCATTTCCCTTCCTCGATGGACAGACTATTAACTTTTTGATTGGCAGCGGGGCTGACGCTGCCTGTTCATCATTGAGCCCTGTCGATTCCTCAGCATCTGGAAACAGCACATAAATTCAAAGGTCTGAGTATGAACAGTGCATCTCAGCATCCTGTGAAGGGGCTGCAGCACACAACCATAAAGAAAAAGAGCAGCGTTTCCCTGACGCTCATCTTCTCACTGGCAAAACGTCACAAGAATAAATGACTTGGAGCACTGCAGGAGTGAGAGCTGACAGCTGGTTTTTTGTGGTTTTTTTTTTGGTTTTTTGGGGTTTTTTTTTTAATGTATTTTTCACTATCTGCTGCTGGCATGAAGAAAACTGTAGCATGATGATTTCAGCTAACTTTGAAGAATGGCATCGCCTGAGGTTCGTTGGGACATTTAGCAACAGAACTTTCAGACTCTTACTTGTGCCTTCACTTTAATTACCTGTTAGTCTTTTTATAGGGGAAGAAAATATGGCTGTTAGACTTTATGGGGGGCAGAAAAAAAAAGGGCTGGCCTGTTTTATCTGGCCTTGCACACGCATCAGCGTAATGATGACAAAACAGGATGTTAACTAATGATTAGTAGAAATGGTTGCAGTTAATTAGTTGGTCCTTCGTTTATCGTTCCATTTGCACATTTTGGGGAGCAATCGTTATTAATTAGGGCCATCATGCCGAAAGGGGTGAGGTGGAACCCTACAGCCAAGTTAATCAGGCTGCAATGAAAGCTCCATTATCCTGCTCCGTCCCGTTGGCCTGTGATCTATTAGCATTATCTAAAAGCTGCAACAGGATCAACGACAAGACAAAAAAAAAAAAAAAAAAATCAAAGGGACATAAACAGAGTGGAATTTGATTGGCCCAGTTCTTGGGTCACTGGTTATATGGGAGAATCTCACATGATATTCTGTGGCTTTTTGTGTCATTGCATAAATCTGGGTTGTTGGTATTGAGTGTAACATCTGGTGTTTAGTAGTGTTTAGTGGAAGTGGTGTTTAGTATGCGTGACTGCGGATTTGTCTGTATGGGCAGTGGAGCTGTGTGGTGCAGCGTGGAGCCGACGGCTGAGAAATTATTGGTGAAGCTGAAGGTAAAACGGCCACTTTGGTTGAGGAAGGATTCAGCATCTTAAATAATAATGTATATTCATGCAGTTAACTTTCCAGGCCGATGTTCTCTTGGTTTTATATTTCATAAGAGTCATGATGATACTTTATTTTGAATATCTAACAAGTTCAGCTACTGTGATGCAGAAAAAAAAACTCAAATTGATCTGTCAATAAACAAAGAAAAACTTATTTAAATGAGGAGAGACTCCTTTTCACAGGCTTTTGATGTAGAATCAAACTTCTTATTCATTATTTGTTTCAAAATGTCGAGGTCTGGGATTTGTGATAAAAAGAAAAGAACAAAGCTAAAAAGAACTTGATCCCTCTACTGGAACAGCTACTGTCACCTGAGACCAAGGCCAGTGACTGCTTTATATTTTATTTTCCTTTGCTCCCATCAACACTCCAAAACTAGTCCAATGAATAAATACTTTTAGCAAAGTTTCACAAATACTGTGAATGACTTTGCGGTATCTGCAACTAACAGTTCCCAGTAAACCCCCGGTGCTATCATTTTATGCACAGTTAGGTGATGGTCACTGTCGCCTCCCAACAACAAGGTTCTATCTGATTCTTTACTGAAGTCTTCTGTCTGGAGTTTGCATCTTCTGTCTGTGTATGTGTGGATTGCTTCCAGGTACTCAGACTTCCTCCCAGTCCAAAATCATAAATATCAGATTAATTGGTGGTCTAAATTAACGTTAGGCCCTACAGCCCTTCTGCAGCACTAAATGAACAAAGCAGAAAAAAGTTGGAATGGATGCCACAGGTCTAATATTTCCAATATAACTTTCTGTTTATTTCATACATTTATGTAAGGTTGAAGATTTATCATCTTGTGTTGTTTCTGCATCTATTTATTGTTAAAAAGACAAAATCAGATGAGTTAACAAGAATATAATAAAGAAAGCTAAATATTTCTTATATTTCTTATAATATTTCTTTGTTATAAAGATGATAAAAAAAGAAGTAAACTTAATCTGAAGTGTACCCTTTCAGAAGCAGATTGTATTTCCTGAATTCACTGTTACTTATGTATTCATTTTTACATCAATAATTTTCAATTATTTATTGGTATTAATTTATGGTTTTCCATAGTTTTCCCCCAGTATTTGTTTTGTCTCTATAATTGCAGATATAGATTTAGGCATTAAGAGGTTTAGAGAGGAGAAAATTATTGTATTGATTTGTATAAAAGGCTATTCTTACATACAGTAATGAGTTATTTCTGTTTACAGCACTTGCTCCTCTAAAGCTTGTACTGACTGGGGGGTAAGGGGCTTTTATACATTATGTATATGTAATGTGCTCCTTCTGCTGCAGAACCAGCTAAATCTGAGGCCGCTGGTGCCATTAAATAAATTCAAAGAAGTTGCTAATAATGAGGCAGACACATCTGGCTGCAAATGTTTCAGCAGACTTATACTTGTCGCGGTTTGACCCACCATGACTGATGCAAACCTCTCCTGATTTTTCTGTCTTCTATTTCTTACGTACATGATTGTTGTTGCTGTAGTTTATGCAATATGTAAATATTCAACAATTTGAACGAATATATTGTTCTATGTTTATTCTACTGTATAATATGTTGCCACACATAAAAGAGATCTTAAATTTCAAAAGTTGTTTTATAGTTAAATGGAAACAAAATCATTGATTAAAAAAGTAAACTCTCTATGCAGCACAATGCATAAAATCTCACATTTGTAAATAACACAACAAGCATTCCATAGCCTTGTATTTGTCCCTTTCATCAGATTTTCTGTATAACCGACTGTAAAATCTCTGTAGAACTGTATCAAATTAAAAAAGGAGAGGAAAAATAGCATAATTTAATCGCATTAACTTTTTCAAGTTATTATCCTTAAAGCCAAGCAGTCGAGGAATATGAGTCAATTCCTGCAACACAATAATAAGATTATATTTGTGGTTCAGAAGCATGAAATGCACACCACATTCATCACAAATAACCAGGGACTGGGCACCGAAGTGTAAAGGAGGAAATCGATGCATTTTCCTTGCTTATTTCATGCAAATGAGCTCTGAAGGAAAGTGATATGGTTAAGGCAAGGTTACAGAAAGACAGAGAAAGGCCGGTGTCCCCAAGAAATCAATAGAATAAACTTGTGAAATGATTTAGATAGAGCAGATATGAACACTGAAATAAACAAATAACCGTAAAGGAAATCAATCATATAATTTAAAGAGTAAATGGCTTGAACCGAGGTGATCTCCCCCATGGTTTAGACAAATAGAAGATTTTTAATTTCATCATTGATATTATGCCAGACTTGGAGATTTTGCAGATGGTTGCAACCAGGAGGAGGGGAGGGAGGGAAAAAAATCAATTGAGTCTAGTTCTGTGGTCTTAAGAGATGGTAGATATTTACAGCATGGAGGTATGGAGCCTTGTATAAATTTACATTTTAGGAGATAAAAGACCTCTGTATTTTATCTTGTTATTGATAATAGAAACTGTCGACTTTTATCCTGTCCGGTCTCTGCGAAGCCGAGCTGTCTGGCGCATGTGCTTGTGTGTGTGACCGAGACAAGAGCTAAGAGTGTGTTTGTGTCCATGAGAGGGAGAGGCAGAGAATAAGAGAGACAGAGCAGTGGTCTGAGGCAATTTCAACCCTTTATTTTCTTGATACACAAAAGGCAGGCTTTATGTGTGGCTGTGTTTCTTTTTTTTTTTTTCCCCCCTCACTCCCTATCCCGCTTCCACGTCAAGGCAATCGAGGTGGCATAATTGCATCAGAGGGCCAGAAATATAGGCTTGCAATTTAGAAGGAGGATGAGAAGAAGAGGAAGAAGAGGAGAATAAGAAGCAAGAAAGGGAAAGTGTGTGTGTGTGTGTGTGTGTATATATGTGTGCGAGTGTGTGGTGAGGTTAGGAAAGGCATCTCAGACAGGTTCATTTACGGCTGAAACAGGGACAGAGAGGTTAAGACATAGTGACAAGAGACAAAGTAAATGTATATGTAAATGCAAGAGGTTGTTATCACTCCTAAAACACTATGCAGCTTTTTCACGCTTTGGAGACCTAAATTATATTTAAGCCACATAAAATCCAATAGTCCAACTGTGGCCCAATGCTATGTAAATGGTTCAGGTAATTCTTTAAAACACAGCACTGGTGGCCGGACGGTGGGAGCAAATAACAACAAAGTGTTCACATCATTTGAATGATTTAGGACTACTTGCAGCGATCACTTTAATAGACTCCAGTGAGCTGGCACAGACTTCCAGGTTACAGCTTTCCCAGCTCTTTTTCCCCACTGCATTTCTGCACAGACTTAACAAGAAGCACTTGGAGATAAAGATAAAACTAAATATTCTGCTGAGCTCATCTATGTGTTTGATATGATTAAAAAAATGTCAGATCACAATGGTCTGCTAAAGGTTTCCAGTTTGACATCTTTTGTAGATTTTGGAAATATTCAATTTTTTTTCTCTTCTTTTTGTTTGATTTAAATCTGATCAAGGCTTTTTCATCATCATCTTCCTCTTCACCATCTTTTAAATCAGATTTTAATTTAATTTAATCTTTTTATCCATTATGTTATAATTGTCATCATTCATGCTTTTCATAAAGTTGTTTTTTTGTATCACTCATTTTCTTTCTTTTGTTCAACCTAAATGGGAAATACTGTGAGCTAGCTCCTCTTGTTTTTAAGGAATGTGACTTAAATTTTCATAAAACCTTTAAGCGTACTTTAATTTAATTACAAAAAATGTACCATTTTATATGATTTTTTTTGTTTGTTTGTTTAGAAAAAGAAACCATATTGAAAATTCTCATTGGTTAGTTTTCAGCCACAGCAAACATCCACTTCCTGACCTAAAAATCAAATTTTTTTAATAGAAATAAAAGAAGGATTTTTTCATGTAACCAGATTGTATTCCCACTGATTTTAGAAAGTCTGAAAAAGGAAAGTTGGATCCGAATCCAGATGACAAAGGCGTTTGACTTCCAGATCTAAAGACATGTCTTGCTAAAATCTGCTAATGGACAGAAGTGCAATCTTCCAAAAAAGCTAAAAATATACAGCCTGCAGAGCTGATGCAACACATTGACTGAATGCTGATTGGCTAATGGATAATTGAAGCCGAGAAGCCCAATTCTGGCCGACACTTACTGATTTCATAAACAGGATAAAGGGACAAAAATGTTGCCCACATGAACTTTAAAGCATTGCCCCTATTTAACACAAAAGGATTTTGACCACACATCTGTATGTGATGAGTTAGGGTTAGGGTTAGACAGACGTAGCTTATAGAAACATCCAACCAGAAAATGCATTGCATTGCTTTAGTAGCACTTAAGTTAACATCAAAACTACACATGAATGGTCAGGGCTGTTTGCATCCGGAGAAGATATGACCTCTCTGAAACAAGAGTGATGAAATCCTGACTTCTAACCTGACCTACCCAAATGTGTTTATGTGCTGTTTGACATAAAGCATTTCTACTCCCTAGAAGTCAAGTATTGCATGTTTGAAGACTGGATTTAAGTTTCAAGAGTTTCATAATTGATACAGTAAGCATAAAAAAGACAACATCCTATTTTTGACTCCATCTCATTGAAGATACATTGCCATTTGACATGCTAAATCAGATTTTTCATTAAATAGTTGCATAAAATGTTCTTTTAGGGTTTAATCTTTTCAGGGTTGTAAGCAATGACAGTGCTTTGCTGAGCATCCTATGCAGTGAGTAAAGGTTGATTTTGATAAATGCTGTAAAATGGCACCTGGATCAATCTGAGGTAAAGAGGCACCAGCAGAAGGACCTAGGAGGCAGACTCATTTGCTTTGCCACCTGCTTTTTTTTTTTTCTGCACACTGATTGCCTGCTGTTAAAAGAGGTGTATCCAGCCACCCCTTGTCCACTTAAAATTTTAATTACCATCTTCCTCTCACCTTTGTTATAGTCATGACACGCTCGTGTTAAACCGTGTACAGCAGGCAGACAGGTGGGGGAAGAGCAGGGTTTCACTTGTTCTACTGAACAGGGTGGTTGAATTCACTCTTCTAATTATGCAGGCAGACATGCTCTGGGGTGAACCCTGGTACCAACATGCTGCCTCTGACATGGGATCAGGGCCCCAGAGCTGCAAGGCCTGCTGGGTGGGAGCATGGTTGGTGAAGAGGAAGGAAATCTGCCTGAAAATGATCATGGAATTACAAGAGGAATGAAGACAATTAGTCTTTGCTGCATTTAAAATTGTATGGTAATTAATCTGTGTAAAGTCCTAATATATTTTGCATTAGGTTAAAACAATGTACAGTACTGAAAAGGCTTTGTAAGAGGCACAATTCTGATGAGTCGTTTTTTCATTTGTTTACGGTTAATTTAAAAATAATTAACACATTGTTCCCAAAAACACAACAATGTAATAAAGCGTGCTTGTTGTAAATGTACAAGGAAATATTAATGCTGATTAAGTCATGTCTCTGCAGGTGAACAGTAGCTTCAGTCGCTGGGAGAACTGTCAAGCATGTGAATTAAAACATTATGGGAAGCATGTATAATTGATATGAATTGATTGTCCTTGTCTCTTTACAAAAGCTCTGTTGCAGCATGTGTTTGCACTCACAGTGGAGTTTGGCCAGAATGCAGAGTCAGAAGTGAGCAGCCATTAGTGTCAGTCAGGTTTGAGAGATGCTGTAATTGATGGGCCAACATGTCACAGAAACGCCTGCTCAAGCTTTAATTGTCATAAGATGTTCAGATTGATAATTGTCGCTGCATTAGTACAGTGGAATTGATTAATGTTTTGTTCTGAGACGAATGCATTTTATGTGCTGAATTCATTAATGCGAGCCTCAGGATAAGAGTGATGCCAGTGGATTGGGGCTTAGAGACACACAGAAAGAGAGAGAGAGAGAGAGAAAGAAAGAGAGAGAGAAAGAGAGAGAGAGAGAGAGAGAGAGAGAGAAAGAGAGAGAGGGAGAGAAGGACGCCCAGAGAGGCACAAAACTGCAGGGTCTTTATAATACTGCTAATATTAATCATAAAGACCCTTAATTAGATAAAATTGTGTTTCTACTTTAAGCAAATATCTGCTGCATCACAATTTAGTCTTAATTATTCATAATATATCGAATGAGATGTCAACTTAACGATATGATAATTCTGTTAATGCTTGTAATGCTAATACTACTAATACTACAACACTGCTACTTGCAAAGTCAAACCCTTTATTTTATGTATTCTAAGAAATTCCATTGATGTATCTTATAAAGATTAAAAACAAGAGGGAACAGAAATAACAGAAATTGATATTTGAGGTGGCATTAATACTGAAATACTGCAAATACCAATAAAATGATGAATATAAATGTTAGATGTAAAGCAAAGGCCTGTGAAGTAGAAATGATCTGAATTACCAGAGAACTAAATGCTACTTCCATGGCAGGCTGAAGAGAACCATTTCAAGGTTTTTGTGTGAAGCTTCTTACTGGATCAGATGTTCTGATCTCCTCTGGAAGGCAGAATGTAGCATCCCTGTACATCTTGCTTCCACTCTGGGGTGCAATTAAGGGACCAGAGCTATATGATCCTAAGGATTCAGAGGTGTCATGTTTAACCACTGTAGAAGATACATTTACCGGTTAGTTAGAAGGAGCGCTGCAGCATCGAATCCTGATGTTTGGCTGGTGAGGTCCTGTTACTTTTTTGGACCTTTAAAACATTTTAACACATAATGTGAATCCTTACAGTTTAAAAAAAAAATCTAGAACTAACTGAACCGCAAATGATAAAGAAAGTAAAAGTATACCTATACAGGATAACACGACCAATGAAATGAAGCACACTTTCCGTTGCCACCACATAACATATTGTTGACAGCATTTTGCATCTCATGATGTGTCCATGCTGAAGAGGAGTGTGCAGGTTAGCTACTGGCTGAAAGTGTAGGAACATGTACTAAGAAGAACTGAATAAAACAATAATAAGAATAAAGGTCCACAGATCAATAAATGAACGGATGAATGATTAGAGCAGCCCAGCTAGCCTGTCATATATTATATTGTACAAGTAACAATAACAGGCCAAAGCATCATTATTACAGTGCTGGATAGACCAGGAAAGAACAAAAACTTATGAGAAGTAAAAGAAACCAGAGAGAAATCTGTTAGTGGCGTAATGAGAACCAGTGGAGATTAGTGCTGTTTACACTTTCGTTAGTTTATGCTAGCTAACAAGAATTGGACCACTCAGACCCTCCTCTATCATTTTGTAACTTCGACTTTGTCATCAATGGCCCCTTCATCTTCTATACCTGTATCCTAGCTGCCTGATGTACAAAGTAACTATCATCTGACAATCCCTGAAGAATCTGGCACTTATCCAGCCAGCGAGTCTCTGGTACTTATCCTCTTGACTGAAATGCATACCACGGTCACAGAAGGGTTGGCAAAGTCTTGTTTCTTCCTGACAGGGAAGCTAGCTCCATGTCGTTCATTTAGATCACATAAAATCTTGACTGAGTGCTGAAAGGCAGTTTGTGCAATTTGCACCAACATAATAGTTCACAAAGATTAAATTAGCAAGAAATGACAAACTAACTACAGATGCCTCTAATAAATAATTTATTATTCAGTTTGGTTTTAGTAAGAAATCTCTCACAGTGCATGTTACTTCAAAAAAGAATTTTCAGATGATAAACATTGTAAGTCAGACTGAAAGGTTAACCTATGTCTCCTCTGCCTTCTTAAGGCCCATTTAAGCTCGCAGTTGACGGATACGCAGATTAACTGACAGTTTCGTCCGTCTTCTGCTTTAATTATGCACATAATTTCTGTGTTATCAGGCTTCTTAAGCATCCGTCACTCGACATAGAAGATGGAGTAATACCAGTGGTGGCAATGTTGACCATAGTTGAGCAGAAAAAAAAACAGAGAAGAAGAAGTGAAGTAAAAGGAAGAGAAACCATAGAAGAAGGATGAAGACGAGGATGAAAACTGTAGAAGTTTCACAAGCTTTAGAAATAAGACTCTGCAAGTGTTCAGGATGTGTTGGTGGTTAGAAACAACTTTATAGCTGCTCGTTAGTGCCGCCAACCGGTATCTGAAACTAATGCCGCATCGTGGAGAACACTATGAACCCCCTGGCGGAGGTCAGCTGTAGAAACATGAAAGAGATGGAAGTATGAAGAGTGCGACACGTGAAAACGTTTGTAACAGACATCCCTATTTAGGCCCTTCAGGGAGAATAAATGGGTTTTTATAGTATGAATGACTATTCAGCATCATATGATCACAACAGCAGTCAATAACTAAACGCCAACGGTCACGAGTGGTGGGGTTTGTCCTGTCTGTTTAAATGCGAGAGTCTAGAATGTTTAATATGAAAAAAGTTACAAGCACCACCAACATCTACAAAAACCACAAGAAATTCACCCTTAATATAGAAACGTGGACCCTCTACCACGGCCACAATTGTATTTAGACAAAAAGAGAAGGAGAATGAGGACACACACCCACTAGCTGGCACCCACCAATGCTCAAAAACAATAGTACACAAAACAGCTTATGCCATTAACAAGATTACATCCGAAACCATAAAGGGATGTTGTAGCAGCATAAACATAAGCTTGTCAACATGACTGTGGCAGGATAATAGCTGTAGGGGAAACACTGGTTTAACCTCCACACAAGTGAGACCATGAGCCAGCCGCTTTGAAATCACTGCATTGTTGATGCTGTGAATTGTGTCACCCTCCTTTTAGGAATATAAGTAGAAGGGGATTTTTATATACAACTGCATTATTTACAGAGATCACCTTGCATTCCATTTAATCTATGTCTCACATGACATTTCTGCGCATGTTTCACTGGAAAATATGAGTGTATTTAAAATGTACCTGGGCACAGCGCCAATCCAGACCCCCATAAAGCACTCCGGCTCTCCGTGCCATACAAATAGAGCACTGTAACAATCGCTGGGAGGGATGAAGTAGAAATGGAGACAGCAGCAGTCAGTGGTTCAATGACAAAGTGTAACACAATTAAAACATTAAAGTCTCACAATTGAACATGTCACTGTGGAACTTTATCAATTAGGAATCAAAGTGGAGGCCCCCTCTGAGGTGCTTCCACCTATTCTTTCTGTCGTGCAACACCCTAATAACTCCCCCCCTCTTGTCGACCAGGAACCTATTTGTATGCGCCTGAGTTTCCTCCTCGCACAGCGGCATGGTCAGACGCTCTATTAATCTTTCTATATGAACAGTTACTGGCGCAGATGAAATTGGGCCCAATGAGGCGAGCCTCCAGTGGCCGGGATAGGCCCCATTCATCTTGATTTGATCCGCATGCTGACACCGGAGCACTCTGATGACAGAGGTTAAGTCAGTGAGCGGCCATTGCCTTCTTGTTTGCTCTTTCAACTCCCCACCTTTAACCATCTGCCGCCTGTAGAAATGGGAGGCGGGAAAAGCAGGGGGTGTCTCATGTCGATTTTATGGGGGCACAAACTGGAACATCCGATAACTCCCGCACGGCTGATTTCACCCCCTGTCACCAGCCGCCACATCTCAAACAAATATATACAGCAGCCGCCCCTCTCCTTGATAGTGTGTGACTTCAGCAGATCAGAGATAGATGGGGGGAATAGAATCAGCTGCCTGACAAGCGGCACCTTCTCTCATCCAGCAATTTCACAGTGTCATTTTGGGATTATTTCATTACTTGCCATGATCCATGACTGAAACTCATTTTGGCCCTGAGTGCTCAGAGAAAATGTGTGACATGCAGTTGAGAAGAATTGAGAGATGGTAAGTGCAGTGCAGGGAAAAACTTGATTCACTTTCTGTTGAGCCATTTGAATAATTAAACCTCAGCTCCTCGAAGTGTTCACTGGAAAACTTAGACTTTGTCACCGGATACTGTGTATGTCTTGGACTCAGATGGTTCTCCGACTGTTTATCTGAGACCTGCAATACACGTTTAAGAGTTTTATAGCAGCGCTTTGCTTGTGATATCATATTGTCTGCTTCCATGCTTCAGCAGCCGCTGAGCAGGCTCATCGAGCCCGGGCTATGATGTCAGTAAGGAACACGTCCAAAGGCCTGTGGTGGCTTGTAGCACTTTGCGCTGCGGCATTTCTCGCGATCTGAGGTGCCTCTCAGGTTACAGAGAGATTCCAGGCAGAGGATCCCGCGGCAGGAAGTATCGCCACATTAGCTCCATTAGATTAATTAAGAATGTTTAATTTCTAAAATGGAGCGTGAGACGGAGACATGACTCACAACTTGCCATTTCCGTCCTATCTTTAAATACAACGAAGAAAGAAAAAAAAACGGAAATCTACTTAATGGTTTGGCATGCTGAAAGGCAACGTGATACCACCCTTATTTTCAGTGCATGCTACGCATCGGCACTTTATGAAAACTAGCTCTCTTGTTGAGGAGCATGAGTGATGAGGTGGCCGGTTGAAATAGGAACCTCCACTGAGAGAACACATACACACAGCCACACACACAGAAAAATGAACATAATCTGCAGAATCATGAGCGTTTACACACAATGAACTTATATTGCCATTCATCCTTTATTCAGCCATAATCACTCCATGGTGTTGGTATTAGATGCATTCAGCTGCATGTTAAGAGGCTTTGTATATGCTGATTAATTCCTCCTTTTCAAAACTCTGAATGTTAACTGTTCCTTGTCTGCTACACTGCTTTTCATGTTTCGAATTGATTGGAGTAATTCACACCAATAACAGATTATCTCCAGCGTTACCTTGCCAGCACTCACACATGTGCACGTTTGTGACAATACGTGCATGCATCCGCCACTGGCATTGTTACATCTCCAGTTGGAGTGAGCTGTAAACCGCTTAGAGATTTGCAGCCTTTATAGCCTCGCTCCCCTAAGTCATCAACAAGAGGTCTGGGTATTCTCACTGGAAAACACTCATGACTAAACCAGCTTCTGATGTTTTATATTTTTCCCTGATCCCCTTATTTCCCGAAAAATAACTGGTCAGTTGTTGACAGAGGCCGATGCTGGTAAAAGTATTTCTCGACTCGGATAGGAATCCTGCAAAACTTTCCACGTTGAATCACACATCAGAGGTAACTGTGGTTGAGAGGCAGATGGAGACATCACACCATTTACATGACCTGCTCGTGTTACAATCATGTTTTCCAGTTGTTTTTTTTTCTCTCTCTCTCATTTCCAGAAAACCAAAAGTTACTTTGAAAAATATTTCTCAATTTTATCACTGAGATTATTTGGGTTCCTTTCCATTAAAAAAAAAAGTCATGCATGCATGTTGGGAGGTGAAGACACCATTTCATTACAGAACACCAAAGAAAGCGAAACACTGGAACTTTATGATCAAAGTAATACGACTGATGTGTTTTCCCTCCTCGCCTCTCTATAAGAATACAAAAAGTTTCCAGTTTGCCAGCTCATTAATTCTTATGTCTCCATATTGCATATTGCAAGTGTTTGTACATAATTACATCAGCCTTTTGTAAGTTACCATTGACTTGGCCACAAACTCTTTGTAACGAGAGGCTTTGTAACTCTTTGTAACACTTTGTAGGCTAATCTGAAAGAAAGAGTTACTCAGCACATGCGTGGCCTCTGACTGATACAGAAGATAAATTCTTGGCAATAAATTCTTGTTTAATTAAACAAATTGAACCAGATGATTCTCATCAACCAGGAAGAGATTGTTGTCATGTTAGCAATGTGAGCGCATGATATCCAAAAATCCTTCTTTCAGATACTTGTAATTGAGCTCAGTATGGGATCGGGTTTGAAAGTTGGTCTTGTAAAAAGCTCTTCTTTGCACAACCATAAAATGCAATAGCCTTCAACAGCAGTTGAAGACTTACCAATGTTAACCTATGACTCTGATGCTAAAGCCTATTTAGATGCTTTAAAAGGCCGATTCAATGCATACTGTAGTATGCATTGAATGTGAAATACTTAAAATATTACAGCAAAAGAACTTATATGCTTCCTTTAATAATATTAAAGCATTGCCAGATTATTAATTAATTGTGTGGAAGCAGCTTGTTAATGTAGCTAAATAACATTATATGGACTGTCAGGATAAAGTTGTTAGGCTTTTTAATGCTAATTCACCCAATATAGAAATTCTGTTTCACACCTTTGTCAGTTATTTTGTCTTTTCTCCTGCGTTTTATTCTTACTGAGATTTTAAAATTTGTTTGAAGACAGGATAACTATGTGGGGTGATGAAAAGGAAAGAAATCTCGATCAATTAAGCTGTTAAAAACTTTAAACAGACGAAGTGTGACCACTGTACACTTAAAAAATAAAGAATAAAGGTTTTGATCATGAAAGTCCTAATCTTAAAATCTAAAAAAGGGAAGATGTTTACCTTTAAGACTTGGACAGGATGATTAATTTCACATTAAAGTAAAGTAGAAATATCTAAAACATGTAAAGAAGAACAATATTCTACATTCACGTGTCCAAGCATCAAAACCTATAGCTTGCTGGATGAGGATAATGAAACCAAGTGATGTGAAATTATACTGAAACCATTGTTCATATCTGCCATGAAGACATATCCTTCCGCCTAAGTAGCTGGAACACACAGCACTTAGGGGCCAACTCCAGATATGAGGCCATAAAACCTAGATGATATTAAAATGGCCTGTATTTTAGATTTGAGGGACCCATGCACAGAGATAATCAGTGACGAATTTTGTTTAGACTCACTTAAGAACCTTTAAGAATGATAATTACTCAAGCGTGTCCCTACTGAGCCTTATCTGACTACGATGAACAAAGCAGAGATTGTGAGCTCCCTTATACCTTCTACTTATCATAACCAATATAATAGTTGTTTAATCACTTAAACTAGATGCCCTTTTATGTGGTAAACGGGAGAGTATGAACTCTCCAAACATCAGTCATTTTATTAAGGAAAGATATTTTCTCATAAAAAAGCCTCTATAACATAATGTCTATACTTACTACATGATATTATACGATATGATATATTTCATTACCTTATGTCTGCAAGATTATTATTAATGTGTAAATGTGTGTGTGTTGTGACATCAGAGACAGAACAGGCTTTGGTAAGAACGTGTGTGTTGGGAAAACCTGGCCCTCTGAGATTTGGCTTTTCCGACTGCACCGGCCCAGATGGGGATAATGGAATGTCATTCTGTCAGCTCCTCGGCTGATTAGGGAGTGTTTGTTATTTATTGATTGTCTTTCATGGGGAATTATCTATGCACAGGTCAGTGCCAGCATTTTATTCCTGCAGCTCTGATGGCCGGCTATTCCCATCCTCGCACAAAATCAATGAGTACAAATAAAATGGAATTTTAAAAATGGTGGCAAATTAGCAAACATCTCAGCACGGCTGCTGTCATGCATATGTTAGCGGTGATCTCGCGCAGCCTGACATGAGCCCTGTGTTTCCATGAAAGTGCACTCTCGCCAAGTGTTCAATTTTAACTGGAGTCAGGTTGCATTCTCTTCTTGTGCACACCTTTTTACCTCTAATCTCTATGCAAGCATCTGCTGTCTGCACATCATGTTATGATCATATTTATGGTATGGAAGTATCACAGTTTTACTGGGAAATAATGGCCCCCTCATGGATTTACATACATACATTCTTTTTTTCACTTTGGCATATAAGTTAAGAGTTTCTCAATATGTTCAATAGAAAAAAAGATTATATGTCTTCCACCATTCAGTGCCAGTTTCTGCATACTGGTGGAACCACAATAAAGTGCAATGGACCCAGGGGCAATGCATTTTTCCAACTTCTTTCCAATCACACATTACATTGTTTAGTGTTATTCCATCTTTTAAATTCTGCATAAGAGACTGCCTGAAAAGAATTGCAACAACCACAGCACTAACTATACAAATGCTGAAACAAATATGAACTGCACACATTGGAATGCAACACCAAATTCTGCTCTTGGGGGGCAATTTAAGCACCACAAACAATATGTACGTGAGGGTTGTGGTAAAAAGACGATTGTCAGGATTTGAGTCATGCCGTGGAATTACAGAGATGTTGCTTTTGTTCCACAAAATAGAGATACAACGAGAATAAATGTGGCATTTGTGCTTTGAATTACAATTAACTCGACATTAGAGTTCTCAGTATGAATGAATACATTTGTATATGAATGTTGGGGCATTTTAATGTGGCAGAACCTGATGTAATCTGTTTTTCTGTTCTGAACTTTTGTCTCATGGGAACTTTGTGCTTTACCCACTATGAGCCTGTGCATTAAGACACTGGTAACCACCTTTGGTTTAGAAGAGTTCTCAGAAAGATGTACTTCATGCAATTTCAGCAAATCATACCATCAATTAATAAAGCCCTCAACAATGTTAATCTTAAGTGCTAGAAAATGGATGGATGGGACAATGCAAATCATGTAACTGTCAATTCATGAATTTGTGTAGCAAAATTTGAGAAAAGTAAGGAGAGAATCAGGTTGGAGGGATGATACGGCTACATTTGTTCCAACAAAAACTTTGGATCACTTTGGATAAACAGTGGCTCTGGAAGATCAGTCTTGTTCTACCCTGATGTTTGGGAAGTGGTCTTAATATTTATCTTACAGAGAAGCTGTAACATTTGAAATGAAGCTGTGACTAAACCTAACCTCTGATGCATTACAAATCCTGACTATCATGAATATAGATGAATAAATTATTATTTTGCTGTGTATTTGCATGTTAATGCTTCCTCACCAATAAGCAGCTAAAACAGATGCATACGTGCTTTGCTGACTTGTGGAAATGTGGCAATAAAATGGTAGCATGTACTGGTGACCATATACTGACCTACTGCCAATATACAGTTGGTAACAGGTATGTTACAGGTCATTTCTTTTTAAGATTCCACAGAGGGGTAACGTAATCAGGTTGACCTAATGGATTTACCACATGTATACACCAAGTACCATAAGAAGAAGTTTGTTGGATTTTTCACCACAAATTATAGAGTATTGAACAAAAATAAGGCATTTATTTTCTAAAGAAGCTGTCTAATTTATATTGACAACATACCTGCTCCGATTTTGCCACCCAAATGAGGCAACTGATGGACAATGTATTGTTCAAGTGTTTAACACTTTCTGACTGTGTTTAACAATATCGCCTCTGTAAGCATCCGTAAAATAATGCACTGATTTAACAAAAACGATTGATACAAAATTAACCTACAAGTTGTGCTATAATTTGAAAGCTTAAGAATTGAATTTAACATTTTTTTATATTCCAAAATCAGACTCATTTTGAGCTCCAGCATCTTAAAGAATGACCTCATGTTGTCACCCTGCTTCTTCACTGCTCCATCTTAGTCGTCATTTATTTACCTCATTTCTTACTGACAGGGCCCAGCGACTATTTATGGTGTTTGAGAGTCAACAACACACTTCTACTCTCTTCCTCTTTTCTGCCTTTCTGTGTTGTCGGTGATGTTTGTGTGCTTGACATGGATGCAGCTTTCTTTATTAGATAGCATCAGTCTTTTGTCAGACAACAAGAATTGCACAGCGGTGGCTGTCTGCACCACAGCACAGGATTTCACTTCAGCCCTCTGAGGCCGATCGCTCAGAGGCTTTTTGTTTAACCTGGCGGCCATGTGATGGGGCCCACTCGGCCTCGTCATCCCAGGCATAAAAGGCATTGGTGTCGGGCCTTCTTCTCAGACCAAACGGCTGTCCGAGGCGCATTGACTTTCTGTCAGCGCTGGCCCGCTTATTGTTTGTGAGTTTGATTAAAAAAAGGGGAAGAAAAGGGAGAAGCAGAGGAAGAAGAAGGAAGACGAAAAATGCAATTACTCAAGTTGGAGGAAACCGAATGCAGAGCTCATAGAGATAATCACAGACTAATGTGACATTCCTTCCTCACCACAGCAACCAGAGAAAAGCAGAAAAAGTAGTATGACTTGGAAAAAATAAGATATAAAGACTGTTATGCTGCACAGACAGACTACATCTTCTGTAATGTGTTTTGGGATGTCCTTCACTGTAGCAGAAGTGTAATGACTTGTGCTTAAATGAGCTTTTATGAAGCATCACAGCTGCATCTGTTTGACTATGCATCCATTAAATGATCTGAAATTCCTGTATTGTGTGCTAAAGTTGGATGCTAGGAAATATTTCTGTTCCAAGGCGGTCACACAAGGATACAGTTACTCAAGATGCAGTAAAATCAGAATCATGTAATTTTGTTATACCAATGAACAACACACCAAACATGGGCCGGAAAAACATGTGTTACTTACGCAGACACACAGTCTCTTAGACTCCAAGTTAGTGACTGCGGGTGGTATCTGTGCGTGGTGCGTCTCTTAATTTCTGCAGAGTAAACAGCTTCCAGATGTAGAAGTTTCCTGCTGGCCCCGCCCAGTCCAGATGCCCAGTCTGCCAGCAGATCTGCCTTAAATTGGGCACATCTGAGCAATCATTTAGTTCCCATCTTCCTGAAGGGGGAACTTTTTATTAATAAAACCTTTTCATCTTTGATTAGGATGGTTGGTGCTGGGGGTGGTGGGAGGGGATGCTGGTTTAGTCCAGCGGCAGGTTGGGGGATCACTATATTAAGCACAACTTGTCTTAGTGGGAGGGAGGCATTGCTGTTGTTTTTTTATGTTTGCCTCAGAACATTGGACTAAAACTGGTGACAGGAAAGGAAAAGGACATCCTCTGTTGTAAGTGGTTCCAGGTTATGCGTCCCCCATACTTAACCATGTTGCTTTCCACCGCAAACTTAAGTAACTCCTTCTTATCTCAGACTTTTGGCCTCTTATTATATTTTGTTAGATGTCAGGGTAGAATGTATAAGTCACGGGGTGCAATCAATGGTGTGGTAGCTTTACACATTTTTAGAGGTTTGACATAAATAAGTTTACTCTTCAATAGTATTAGGAAATAATTGAGAATTGTGCCAATTTGAAGTTACAGCAATTTAATGTGCATGATCTTTCAGTATTGTGTATGAGTTACAGGCATGATTTCCATGTCAATTTTAATGCATTTTAAGCATTAGAATGTACATTGCACACCCTTATAATGAACATTTTGTGGTGTGCTTTAAGGGTCAACGTAGTTTTTAAAGTATCATAGGAAAGGATCTTAACAGCATATGTGTTAAGAAGAAATATTGCTTGCAATGACTGCCTTTTCTTTATGTGCATTAATGCAGTTCAACTACTGCCTTCTTTTCAGGTTGACTTTTTAGGATTCAAGGTTTCAAGGAACTTTATCATCATTACAGCTCACATTTACTGTACATGTTTATGGTACAAATTTAGTAATCAGGTTTCCGTTTAAGCCATAAAAGCCAAGCAATAATAAAATGTACAATAAAAGAACTGATTAAAATGATAGAAATATAAGCCAAATACAATAAAAGTAACATAAAACTAAACTTTATTTGTGGACAGTGGCTCCTGGTTATATATAAATATTTGGGGTGCAACATAAACAAAATTTACGGTTCAGTTTGGTCCGATACTTTTGTGTCACAGTTCAATATTTTTTGATACAAAAATTTTATTCTAAAGCTTTTTTTACTTGTATTTTTAAAAAACTAATAACTAATGTTTGCTTAAACACTTGAGTATACTTAAACGCTTAATCTTACATCATCTCATCTTTTTATATTACTATTGCTAAGTTTTCTACAGTCACTTCCATTGATGTTTTGATTCATTATCATGTCAATTTTCATTCTTTCTTGACATCAAGCCAATATCTACATATGTCAGAGGTCTTAGTAGTATTAGATGGTGGTGGGAAGTGTTGATTGTAGGTCACTTGTAAGACTGAACACCTTTGTGCAAGAGATGTTTAGGTTCATGTCTTGGCCAGGAATGATCCGTGCTAAAAATGCAAAGTAGCCTATAGGTTAGAATGAATATGAATGATGATCTGTACATTCATAATACATAGCCTTGATTTGAAATCTAAGATTAGTTTACACATTGTGCCATGGTTTACATCATATTTTGTGAATGTGGCCCAGCAGGAAAAGAAAAACTGTTTTTAGTAATAACTGTGTATTGTGTCCCTTCCAAAAATGTAACTAGTAATATTCCCAATTCTGACTTTGCAAATGATCATACTACTGTTTTTTTTAAAGTGATATGAGCTTGTTGAGATTGTTAGTGTTTAGCTTCATGAGGATATTTTTTATTTTTCTATTTTTATGTAATAACATTAATTCTTTGAGACATGAGGGGGGAAGAGTAGCGGATAGGCTTGGAAAAATGATAGACGCACAAATTGCATGTGTGAAAAGTCGTTTTCCTTTTCTTAAATCTGAACTAAAAAGTCTAAAACAAAGATCCTGTAAAACTATATGCCTACATACACCGTTCACAATAAGTTAGGGATATTGTGAGAGACTCTGTATATTTCATACATAGGTGTTAAATATCTACTGTAACTATAAACACTAAATGGTGATTTTTCCTAATTCATTATTATTAATATGAATGGGAACTTATACGCATTTCATTAAAATTTTGACCAAATATGAGAATCACTCTGTAAGTGACAATAGCAATGGCCCTCATGCAAGAAGCACTCGTACGAACAGATTCATTCTTAAACGGCTCGTACGAGCGATTTAGGACAAAATGCTGCATTCACCAATTTTCTCGTATTTCCAATCTTTCTTCAGGCACGAACGAATTCCACGAGTGCTCCAGACTTGACGTAGTGGTGCAGAGTCTTGCGCAATTACTCTGCTGTCATCCAAATCTATGTTTTTCGCTAAAGGATTGCATTTGTCGTGATAAAAGAGCAATTGTGCAT
>JAVQJG010044867.1:0-15645 GCA_036024015.1 Craterocephalus amniculus
CCCTTTTAATTACTTCCTTTTAACAGACTTTTTAAGACTTAGTTATTTTAGGGTTTTTATTATTTTTATTTATTTTAGCTTTTTAATAAAGCTTTTAACGGACTTTTAATACTGCCCTCGAGTCTCCATCCTTCCAGCAGCACCCGGTATCTGTTTTAGCGGACCCCTTTCTCGGCCGCGACATGTGTGTGCATGCCGGGGGGACTTGGGGCGCCAAGGAAGGGTGGTTCGCCCAGGGCGCAAAACTAGACAGGTCCGCCTCTGAAAGGGACATGAAATAACTTTCCAAACAATCTGTTGTGAAACTGGTGGTACCTCATAGTATTTACGCCCCGCTGCTCAGGTGAGAGATTGTTAGTGTTTAGGTCGCCAGAGGTCAGCATTGCGCACAGACTGTTGCTGTCAACTGGGGACCTCGGGAAATGGTGCCATGTTCCCAATGTGACAAATCAGGAACTATTTTCTTGGTTTCACTAACATCAGGTTAATTTTAAGGGATTATTTCTGCACTCATCTGAGCCGGGGTCAGGCTCCCGGACAGTGTTTCTGAGCGTGCTGGTGGTTTTGGTTGCGCAGTGCGCTGCTGCTGCTGCTGACTGGGACTGCTGCAGTGTAAACAAGACTGTCCGAGGCTGCAGCGATATGCTTCCTGTGAGCAAAAAGACGCTCACATACTTCTAATGATCGCTGACCTCTCCGATTTTTTAAAAAAAAGGAGGCTGCACTTTCACCCGGAACCTTTTTCTTTTTTATTTGCATCGAGTTAAGTTTAAATTCAGCAACGTGAGAGACGCTGCTAGAATAAAAATATTTCCTTTTCCCCCCTCTATCTTTTTTAAGTTAAATTTACCTCGAAAGCTACCTCTCACAGCTGATATTCCAGTCTATTTGGATTGCCAGATGTACTTTATTGCTGCCGAGGAACAATCAACTCCCTGAATCGCAACAAAATGACTGAAAACCAGGAAGATGCTGAGGACATGATATCATCCCAGAGACCTATCTTGCCGCTCCGGACGCCGTGCGAGCGTATCTCCGGCCACAAGAGCAGCGTGTGCTCGCGCTCGTATTTCGTGGTTGTGATGGTGTTTTTTCATGTGTATATCATCAACGTTATAGCGCTGCTGTTTTACGTGCACTACAGTAGCGGACAGGAGGATGCCAGCCGGAGTCGTGATGCTCCCAGCGGTGGCCATCAGCGCACCGAGTCGCGACGTCCGCCATCGAAACCCGAGTTTGTGCGCGATGTTTCTCTGGTGAGAATCGAGGGAATAAGGGTGAGTAATGTGAGGGTGCGTCACTCTGGCTTAGTTTTTCCCGCTGCCTTTGGCACGCTCACTCACGCCTACCAGTAACTCACTGGTTTTATCTCTCAGGTGGGACATGTCCAGAAGGTGTCACTGGTGCCGGGTAAAGTGCACGAGATGCGGACACTGAGCCTGAAACCGCTGCTGTTTGGTAAGGGCCGTGAAGTAAATCTGCAGCACTCCGGGATCCTCTAACATGTACTAGTTTGATAGCAACAGACATGCTACATTTAGACCACTTTTTTTTTTAAAACAACACCCTGATAACACAACATTATTGACGTGCATGGAACACAGGTCCATCTGGGCTGCATGAAATAGGTCAATTGCGTATAGTCCTGAGGCAACTCAGCTTTCACTGGGGGAAAGAACAGAAACACATGTGCACCAGAGCAAAATCATCACACAGCCTTTACAAGCTGTGGAAACTTCTGAGTACTTCTAAACTTATGGACAACATTTAGGCATTTAGGCATTTGCTTATTGAGATTAAGCCGAAATGAACAACAAAGACAGGCTCTCACAGCACATGTTGAACCATGTGCCATCAAAAGAAAGTAACATGGCTTTTTGTTGGCGAGATTATTGTGCTTGCACTGATGTCTATAGCCACATTTTTATGTTTAGGAGATTGTGAAGACTACAGCAAAACATCCAGCTTGTGTCTCTTGGGGTTCTTCACAGTCAGTTTTGATCGTCATTATTTTCCAGCTTTATTACAGAAGATGCATTGTTTATAGTAGGAAACCCATTGCTCCCTCCAACAAACAAACATTACCAGTGCAATCAAATGTAACATAATCCTAAATAATGATTAATCCAGTCCGATGCTTATTGGCTGTAAAGTTTCTTATCAGATTCTCTTTTCAACTTGGCACTCTGCAAAAAAGAAGCAAAGTTTTCTTCTGATGAAGCGCCCTTGATGGTTTCATATCTGTACAGGTGTCTGCACAGAAAACACTTCATTACAACATATACTGTAGAGTCTGTGGAGTCTTCCTGACAGTCTTTGGAGGCCAGATGAAGAGTTATTAGTGTCTTTATCACTTTAGGATTTAATGTGGACTGGAAAACAGCTGTCTGAAAAATGCTTTGCTACCTTTTAATAAAGCCTGCTGCTTTCTGGACATGAGTTAATTTAATTATCACTTAAAAGCAGCAGCGGCTTAGATGACTGAGTTAAAAGCCGTGTTATACCTGAATTATCTACACTTGAGCATATTACTCCTTTGTTTATTTCATAATAAAACTGCAGGCAGCAGAAATGATAAAGTTAGTCTTATTAAACTTTAATCTGAACTTTCGGGAACTGAAAAATGTTGCCGCTAAATAAACAGTTCTCTAACTTAATCAGTATTTTTTGCTCTAGTTTGCATAAATCTAGGTAAGTTTGACTTAAATTTGAAAATCAAAAATACAAAGCACAGGAAATGTTGATGATATATCATCCAGGCAGCTCCAGAGAGCCTCCTCTGTAGCTTCATCTTATTTTATTTGTGTTTGCGCAGAGATTCCTGGCTTTCTGTCAGACGATGAGTGTCGTATGGTGATGCAGCTGGCACAGCTGAAGGGTCTCATGGAAAGCCAGCTGATGGTACAAGATGGACAGGAAGAGCTGGCCAAGGAGCTCAACCTCAGCCCGGAGGAGATCTTCAATCTTCTTGATATCAACCAGGACGGCCAGTTGCAGCTTCATGAGGTGTATGTCAGTTTGTGGACTGTGAGCCTATTCTGAAGTTATAGAAGTCTTTTTTGTTCTTTTGAGGACAGTTCATTCATCCCATCATTACAATGTGCCTTCAACAGATACTGACTCATTCTCGAGTGAGGGACGGGATTTGGCTGACTCCGGAGAATCTGCAAGAAATCTATACCGGGTTAAAAGCTGACAAAGACAATAATGGTGAGAAACTGAGACTGGGCAGTTTATGTGATTTGATTGATGTCAGGTCATAAAAAAAAACAATGATAATAGTCTCTTTACAGAAGCATTGGTTGTCCATTTTATGTTTGGAGCAGGTCTGTTGAGTCTGGAGGAATTCAGGCTTCTGAGCAGCGATGCCTTCCAGCGCTTTCTGCTGCAGCGAGGGGTGAAAAGAAGTCAGCTGGTGCGGAACAGCAGGCACACCTGGCTGTATCAGGGCAAAGGAGCCCACCAGGTCCTCCAGGACATCAAGGAGAGGTGAGGAAGACACGCCGCCACCTAAAGCCCAGTGAACGCTTTTAAATACCTTCTTTGAACTTTCTTTCTTCCCCAAAGGGTGATTCGTCTCACGCGGCTGCCACCCACGCTGGTTGACCTCAGTGAGCCGCTTCAAGTGGTTCGCTATGAGGAAGGGGGGCATTACCACGCCCATCACGACAGCGGGCCTGTCTACCCCGAAACAGCGTGCACACACACCCGCCTCGCAGCTAATACTTCCACTCCTTTCGAGACGTCATGCAGGTGAGCAGCCAGGTGTGCTAGCTGGGATCACAGAAGATCTAACATAATTTTTTGAACGTGTAGGTGTGGATTCATCTGTCCGACGTTGCTGACGCTTCACTGTCACAGCTGGCATGTTAGTTTTCGTGACCAAACATTGTCAACTCTGAGGCTTTTGTGTGCTCGCCTCTTGTTTGTACATGCGTTTGTTTCCACTGTACACGTGTGTGTCAATTTAAATCTGTGTTGCACACTCAGGTACATCACAGTTCTCTTCTACCTGAACTCTGTTGATGGGGGCGGGGAGACCGCATTCCCTGTGGCAGACAACAGGACCTATGATGAAGTGGTGCGTAAATGTGTTTGGAGAGTGCTGCGGAAGTACTGTGGATGTCGTGTGCATGTCTTTCATATCTGTGTCAACTTACTCGTTTGTCAGTGAGTAAATGGGCCGCAACATAAAAAAAACTTCATCGCTTAATTTAAGTGTGCATGTTTTAGTTTCTTATACAGAATGACGTTGATCTTCTGGACACCAGAAGGAACTGCGACAAGAGTAATCTGAGGGTGAAGCCCATCAAAGGGACGGCCGTTTTCTGGTACAATTACCTCTCTGATGGAAGAGGTAAATAACCACGCAACATTTCTTTGGACAATATTGCAATGAATGCAAAAAAGAGAATTGATTTTTGTTCAAATTTCAGTATAGACATCAAAAACACAAAAAAGGGCACCTAATTCAAGTACAAACAACTTAAATGACCGAGAGTTTAACTTTAAATGGCATCTTAAGACTTTTGTGACTTGCAGTCATACAATTGTTCCCATCATATGACTTCACTGAGAAATATGCAAAAAACAAAACTATTTGAAAGGAGTTATACAGTGTTTATGCAACAAAAATATGATTGTGTAATAAGTAGCTGAAAATTTGCTGTTTGTCAACTCATTCTGTGATATAACACTAAAAAAGGGGGAAAAAGGAGAAGATTATGTAAGTGTACGAAAAAAGGAAAAAATATGCTCATGCAAATATTTGATATTTGATAAAGACCTGAGGAATAAGAGATGCATCTGTAATAATTCACCTGTTCATCAGAAATAGTTTCAGTGGAAGTGGGGCTTTCCATAACAGCAACACGCTGTGGGATAATCTTGTTGGAAAGAACAATCCGATGTCCAAACAGAAACTTCGGAGTATCCCCCGAGAAGCTCAAAGAAGTAATTCCTGCTAGATGTTTGTCAGAGGTTTTTCTTCATTTACAAGCTGTGGAAACTCCTGAGTACTTCTAAACTTATGGACCAGTTCTGTTTGTTCAGAATTCACTATCACTCCTTTGTCATTCCCATCGCCAAGCCTCCAGGAATTTGACCAACCGGTCATTCCCCCCAAATGATTTAAATTTTCAGAAGGATGTTTCACCAGGAGAAAGCTCTACTCTGTTCTGGAAGAATTAGAAACTGTTTTGACAGGCAAAAGCCAATCTAAAGACCCCAAAGATTAAGAATGAAATTAATGGAAGTGATCATGCCAGGTCCACTTGTAAAAAAAAAAAAAAAAAAAAGACAGCTTGCCCTATAGGATATTCAGGAAATGATGAAGAATAAAGATGATCATAACAAATATTAACTTTTAAGCTTTCTACAGTTCTACAAATTCAGTTTTTCTCTTATATATTCATATTACACTAGAAAGAAGTTAGTACTGTAACATAAATGCAGAAAGTTAAAAAAAATGTAAAGACATGATTAGGTTTTAAATGGCACTTAAGTATAATCATTTAATGCCCTAATTATTATCTTTGCTCGCTAACAAGTTAAAGCTGTGTGTTTCAGATCTTCGGCATCAGTGTTTGTGAAACTTAATTTACATAAAGTTAAAGCTTTTTGTGAATCAATGTCAGAAGGATTATTATTTTTCTCAGGTTGGGTGGGAGAGCAGGATGAGTATGCTCTGCATGGAGGCTGTGTGGTCACCCATGGTACTAAGTGGGTTGCCAATAAATGGATCAACATCGACCCGGACTACCAGCGGCAGGCTCGTTACCAGCAGCTGGTCTCACAGATGGCAGAAGATGGCGAGGCTGATGAAGGTCTGACTCTAAACACAGACATACAGAGTCCCAGCATCCATCAAGACTTGTAGCTCATACACCAAATACATAAATGACAAAATCTTCCTTCCTCGCCTTCCTCAGTCCTGTGCACAATTTTTTGTAATCCTTCTCTGTGGCCAGTTTATAGAGCCACGATTTATTCAGGGAATGAGGCCATAGTGAGTTTATGCAACAGTAAAGAGATTCTATCTTGTTATTTTTCATTTACTTTAATTTCATCCTGCAGGATTGTTGCACTAGGTCACTCTTATGAGTTATAAAGCTTTGTCAAAGTGTGTAGGATTTACTGACATCTAGTGGCGATGTTTCAAATTGCAAATATCTGCAAACCCACTTCCTCAGCCCAGTCTTCCAAGCATGTAGAGGATACATGGATAACCACAAAAAAAAGACTCCTGCTGGAGTAAATGTTTGTTTTTCATTTTGAACAACTGTAGGAACAATGTGGTGTAATGTACATATGCCTGCTGTGAAGAATACTCTCTCTAAGGTAGCCACACAGTGATTCCTATTTTAAGCTACTTCTAAATGAAAAACTTTCTGAATATCCTTTTGTCACTAGACAACCCTAAATATTACACACTGAACTTCAAATGACACTTTTCTTTGCATGCATTATTTACACATAATTTGCTGTTGCTAGCACATGAGAACAGGTTCCTCTGAAAATTGCAAGGTCTGACGTTACCGAAACAGAGAAAAAAAAAAGCTCACACACTGTCAGTGTAATGCATGATGCCTTGTCTTTGTCCATGGACGTTATCTTTTCTGTTTTCAATGTGGAATGCACAAAAATGGCACAAGCTATTCCTCAGATGTCCTGATTCCATTTTATTTATTTGTGATATTTATTTCAAATGCACTGCCTCGCTGATTTTCATGGAATAAAGTCAAATCAAACTCATGTTTCTTGAGTGCTTTTTTTTACACAAATTAAACACAAAATATATAAACATCACTTCAACAGTAAGATAGCACACACATGCACTGATAAATATGTATTTGCCTGCTTTGTTTATTAATTACATTTCAGAGCTTTTCATCTTCTCTCCAGTTCCATCTTCATTTCTGAGTTTCTTGATATGTCGAAGGCCTTAAAATTTTGTGCTATGATGCAGATCCTGAAATCAAACAGTTTTTAGATGATCAGTTACTGAAGAAGAATATAAAGAGATCACTGGCAGACTTTAGGTGATTTGATCCTAATCAGAACTACATGTAAAGTAGGAATAGCTGCTGTGGACATTCAGCTAATTGTGTCTTCAGAGTAACTGTAGACATCGGCTTTTCACACTCACCGCTGTCGGGTCGCATCTGGGGAACGATGTCGTTCCCCGATTGTTGAGACAGTAAAGAGCAGCATCGTGAACAGAAGCAAAAAGGTGCCTCTTTGTTATTGTCTCAGAGAAGAAGTCACCACGCTCCAACTGTTCCACCACAGATGCTGAGGAGAAAATAGTTCACAGATCATTTGCAACCATATAAAGCACATTTGCTCAGCAGAGTCATGAGGGAGAGAGAATCTGTTCACTCACCTTGACAGCCAGAAATGTAGATATCCACATCAATCTCACTGAAGTCGTGGAAAATCTGCGAACATAAGATAAATATTTCTCTTCATTCAGCCTAAAGAAAATATGTTTTCCTTAAGAGATTGTTCAATCTCTATCATAATGAATCATCATTGTTTCTTTACTAGTAACTAACTACTTTATCTCCGTTTTAAAAGAGACAACTGGACAGCTGGACATCAGGAGGACAAGATGAATCCAAAACCACTGAAGAATGTTGGTTGATGAAAACTGATCTCAGATGAAAACTCAACAAATGACTCATTTGTTATACTGTTTATTATTCATTTAATGTATTTGAAGCTGGAATGATTTATAAGTCTGATGACTCTTTGTTAGGAGAGATAACATCAGGATATTTGATGGATATTTTTTCTGTCCCATCACATCCTGTTTATTGCTTCACTACTTACATTTTTCATAGTCTTTATGGCCACCGTGTCTATGAAATTAGCCGTGGAGAGGTCAAGGATGATGGAATGAATGTCCCAGGTCCACTTGCCCAGAGACCCAAGAGAGACTCGCTCTAGGTTGCGACTCAGGGTGTCCTCGCTGCTGGAGCCCAGAGTGGTGGTGTCTCCATCCTGCAGCTCAGACATCCACCCCAGGCTGGTACAGTCTGGATCGCCTCCTTTCAGGTACTCCCATCTAGCCTGGCCATCGGGAGTCCTGGGAGTGGTTGGGATGACGAACACCGTCCCGTTCTCCTTTTCTGTCCAGCCCTGGTTCTCGCTCTCTGGATCAGTCCCGTCTATACATGTGTCACTCCAGCAGGCAGCCTCTTCCTCCACGGGGAACTCTGGTGATCCAGACAGCTGTTTCGCTGCCTTCTGAGCTCGTCTCTTAGGGTGTTCAGGGAAAGACATTTAGGAGATAAGCGGAGCTGGGCCATTTGACTAATCTTGTTTTTTGGTTTAATTTATGTTTAGATCATTCATGTTACTGAGAATAAACTAAACATATCATGGACGTCACCTCTCTCTTGGCCTGCCTCTTTGCACGCCTCTCTGCTCTCTTTTCTAGTCTTCTTTGCTTGGCCTCCTGCCTCCTCTTATAGATGATCATTTTACTGATATCAAGCCCACTCTGGAAGCAGATGAAGAAAAACTAAATATTGCCATCATATATAATGAAAGGAGTAAGAGTTGATGGCTTTGTTTGTTTGACAAGACGAAGAATCTAAAATCTGATGAATTGCATCAATAAACATCAGTTACTATTTTGCAATATTTCCTAGACAAAATTATAGGCTCATCGTTCAGAATATTTAGCTACAGAAATGTCATGGCTTCAGTCTTGGATTTAACTATTAGGAAAGGGAACAAACCTTTTCTTTCAGGGCCTCTAGATAGAGCTCAGCATTGGCGAAATAAACTGTAGCCGACGAGCGAAATATGGTAACACCTGGAATCTCTCTCGCCTGTCAAACAGAAAAAATATATTCTTTGTTAAGTCAGGCAGGAAAACAGTCAAGTATGATTTCTTTTCATTCTTTTCTCACCTCTCTGTGTGTCTCTTTGTCCACATAAATTTCTGTACCTGGAACATTTCCCAAAACAGAATATGTCGGCCTAAACAGCGGGAGGGGAAAAAATAAGGTATGTTTGTGTAACGTCTGCATGCAGGGTTTTGTTTCATCTGGCAGATCCTGCTGTCCAATGTTAGAAACTAATGTTGCATCTGTCAAACACACTGCTTGACTCAGATCCTACACTGAGAAATAAGAGTGATGAAACGCAGGGGGAGCCTTACAGCTGAGTCCTGAAGATAACCGTGAACATAGAGAAGGTGATGGATGCCGCCAGACCCAGATCCAGGTTGAGTAGCAGGGTTGACACCCAAGTGACCAACCAAACCACCTTTGAGATGCACAGCAGGAGAGAGTTTTGTCAAATTAACGTTGTAAAATTAACAGTGTCTAACACCTAGACATAATCCAGGTAAACAGCTTTCTCTGTCAGAGATGGTACTTTACCAGATATTTCAAAATGATGTTGCTTATATTCATATATTCATTGTTCCTCTCACCAAATCAATCTTGCTTCTCCTCCACAGTGTAACAATGTCCGTGTACTGCTTTAACATGCCCTTCAAATTCACAAGAACGATCGATGCAAGGATGGCCTACAAAAGCATCATCGATCAGGTGTGCATGAATAAATACAGTTATGTATGCAGATAAGTGTGTGACATTACAAATTACAATTGCAAACCTTAGGCAGCTCCTGGAACAGCGTTCCCAGTTTTAGAATAGTCACCAACACAATCAGAGCTGATGCCACTCCAGCCATCTGCAACAGTGACACAGAGATGGTTATTGTGCATGCATGTTAAAATATTAACATGTTTTGCATGGATTGTATGTGCAGTTTGACAGCAACCTTTGATAAGCCCCAGTCAGTGATTATTTAATCCAGTATATTGGGAAATTAACAAATATGGATATGGCTAAGATATGGCTAAGAATCCGTTTCTGAGGCTTACATTTTTATGTTATAAGGTTTTCGAATTTATTAGATTTCTTATTTTAGTTATTATGATATGATCATTTTATTTGCTCAGGTTGGGAATCTTAAATCTAGAAAACAATGCAAAAAGCAATATAGCAAACTACCACATGCATAAAGTCCATGTTTTGCTTCTACTCAAGCTTGATGTAGAATTTTCCTCTTTTATTTAACTTTTGTTTCATAAAGCTGTAAATCTTTTTTGGGTCGCAGGATTCAACTCCATACCCACTAGTTTAAAAACATGAGGCATTTTATAATCCAGTGAAATGTGCATATGCTATTTTGGCATAAAGTTTTTTCCTGATAGAGATAATTTCTGGATTTACTTCTCCAAAACCTGCATATACTGTAGCATTAAGCATCACTGGTGACTCTGGATTCTCTGATTGGCTACAACAATACACCGTACCTGTTTAAATCCACAAACTGCTTGCATTTTTAAAATAAAAAGCACCTTTATGCCATGAATTATTTGCCATAGTTTTAAGTCTTGATGTTAAACATGCATACAGGCTTTTGCACTTTGTGAAATGAGTAAATAAATAAAAACACATTCTGGGAAGTGGGAATGTAGATTGCCTTTCAGGTGTCTCTCATGTACTTCTTGACTTGTGTTATGGTACTTCTGCTGCTCACTCACTTGAGTTTTACCCCCAGTGGTCTCCTGAATGAGACTTCGAGACATGGAGGAGCACACAGAGAAACACTGAAAGAAGCCTCCAACTGCATTACTGAGACCGAGCGCCACAAGCTCCTGCAGCAGAATGCAAACAAGACACAGGAGTTGGTAATGAAATAGTGAGCAAAAGAAACATAAACATGATTGTAGAGTTTATCAACTATTCATCACCTGGTTATTGTCTACTTTGTATCCATGTTTCAGTGCAAATGTTTTTCCAAGGGAAATGGAAATGGCATATCCAACCATGGCGAGAGCAAAAGCATCACCAATGACTTCTCCAAAAAGACTGACATCTGGCAAACTGGGGGAACTTAAACTGGCGAGTAGATCATAGAAAAAGAAATAAATAAAAAAAAAGGGGGGCTGGAAATGTACCTAAACAATAATAACAGCACTCCAAACACTCACCCAACTGGAATTTCTCCAACAACCGAAACAGTGTAGTTGTTGCCCAGGTGGGCATAGGATGATACCAGCGTCCCTGCGACAATCTAAAGCAGTGACAGGAAACATTTAGATAATGAACACATACATGCTGAGCACGATTTTAGATTTTAAACATCAATCATTAAAGTTTAGTTAATCATATGCCAGATGTGGACGTAATTATTACCCATAAATTACACATTTTTGCTGTGAAGTGCACAAATGTCAAGACTGTTGCACCACTGCTGATTCAGCTGCTTCTTTCCACTGTGCTTATTCATGGCTGAATCATCAGCACCGGCACAGAGGGGATAAGACAGTAAGAGATTCATTTCTACTGACTGTGATGAGCTCCACTGGGATGGGCACAGGCAGCTTTGCAGCGAGGAACGAGTTGAGCTCTTTGGCTGCGATTAGAAGTGCCATCGTCACAGCACTGACCACCAGCGTGGGCAAATTAGTGTCTGGCAGCAAGGTGCAGACATCAACCAAAGTCTGAAAATCAAAAAGAATAGAGGAGGTTGTTATAGATGGATGCTGAGTCAATATGTATTTGTGCTCTTTTCAAACGTTCACCATAGCTTTATCAGTAAAACCTGCAGAGACCCTTTAAACAAAGAGTGGCTATTAACAAAAGCAATGCATAGAAGAGGCTTAAAACATTTGCAGTTTCTCTTCTTTCGAAATTATACGCAACTTATGTGAAAGTAGATTGTTGTCGTTACAATATTTTTTCAGTGCTACCACAGATGAAGCAATAAAATGAGGCCATGAAAGTTTTAAAAATGGAAAAGCATGGAAAGAATCAGTGCTTGATAATACTCACATAAACCAGGGACAGAGGGCCATTAAAGCGTGTGGGGGAAACTCCAAATATGTGTTTCAGTTGTGCCACCACAGCATGTGCTGCTGCAGCTGTTGTGTAAGCACGCACCAGAGGTTCAGACAAGTATGTTCCCACAAAGCCAAACTTCACCACACCCAACAGCACCTTTAAACACAGTTTTCTTGTATTTTAGTAGCTGTGAGAATAGAAAACATAATTTAGCATAAACGGTTCTGCAAACCTGTATAAGTCCTCCGAGGACAGTGGTAGCAGCTGCCACCTGCACCCTGTATGAGTCCCGGGCATTTATGTCCACCTCTGCTGTTATGTTGGTCCCATTTGATATAAGGAAGTTCTCATCTGGAGCAAGTCTTTCTGTCACACTGCCCACCATGATGCTGAGCACAGTAAAGGTACCTGAATAAAATAAACAGAACAGAAACATATTACTGCCTGTGAGAATGTTTCCACAAAAATCGCACAGATGGTACTAACCAATGGAAATATGACGAGATGTCCCAAAAAAGAAGTATATTAATGCAGGATATAGAGATGTGTAGAGCCCAAATACAGGAGGCACAGAAGCTAGCAATGCATACGCCATACCTGTGGAGAAAAAAAAATCATGTTTAAGGGTTGGGTTTTTTGGGTTTTTTTGTATCACTGTAAGAAGGATAATAAACATGCTTAAACTATTGATTTACAGATATAATGGTCTAAAATGGACTCCAATCAACAGCGAATAGGATTGTGTTTAGATATAGATATGAAGCCCATTTCATTGCTTCCCTGGCTTCAAAGGGAAAACAAATGACAAAACAACTTGTTTCATCAAAAACTACCATCTACTACTTTTACAGGTCAAACTCCTGAGTTCTGGTCATACCTTGTGGCAGATGCATTATTCCCACACTAATTCCAGAGACCAGGTCTGGCATGCCATACTCCCAGACTGAATACTTGGGGAGCCAGTACAGCACTGGGAAGCTGCTCATTACACTTCGCTTTAGTTTGGGTATTGTACATCTAGGAAAATGCAAATGTACATGTTTTTATACAAGCAGATATACAGAAAACAGGTCTCTTGATTGGCAGAGAATTTACCTTAAAGAGTCTTTAAGTTGCTCAGATATAGGTGGATGAAGGTCTGAGTATGCTTTTCTCTGTGTTACCTCTTCCAGTCGCTGCTCGTCCAGCACTTCCCTCTCCACCCTGTATTTTCCAGATCTGTGCCTGGAGTCCATGTGTGCAATCTCTGTCAAACTCTTAGCATAAATTTTATTTTTCTAAAAGTCTTCTTGATCACAAACTACACAACAGATCCAGATGCTTCTTCGCTACTGTCAAAATAACAGCTGCATCTTCCTTTTCTTTTACACCATATTGACTAATGATTAACTAAAGTCAGGATGTTGTGGGCTGAGCCATTCTAACTGATGCCTCACTGCAACAAGCAAAGGATGCGATCATGACCGAAGAAGAAAAACAGCAACTCTGTTGAATTACAGTGACTACGTATTTCCATCCTCCCTGTTTTTCCATTCAACAACAAAAATGAAACTAATGAAACATGAAGTGTTTCGTGTGCAGTCATGGCTGACTGGCCAAGTCTGCCTGTGGCAATGTATCGTGTGTTAAACGGTAAACTTGGTTGGGGATGGTGGGAAGTGAGCATGCATTACTGGGTCTTTAAGAGAGTGCTGTCATGAAATCTGAATCTGAGATGACAGCAATGATTTTGTCATTCCAGTGCAACATGCACGTGACAGCGATTAACAAACTGAAATGGAAAATTACCCCAAAAAAAACACAATACAAGGCTAACAGGGCTAAGCATGAATTTGAGGCATTTCTTGTCACAATTTGTTACCCTTACTCTTTCTAGATTGTTTCTTCTCTGATTTCTCAAGGCCCTCTGACCCACTTACTCCCTGCCACAACACTGTCTATTTTTGGGCTCAGAGGGCAGCAACACTGGTGGGGGGTACCTTGCCTTGCCCTGCATTTGCTCAGATCTCTTTAACCCCACTGACTTGCAAAATCGTGCAACATCAACAGCACGTGTAGTCTGTAGAGAAACATGGATGTTTACTGGCTGTTTTAGACCAAAGAAGATCTCCTTCAGCCAAAAAGGTACTGATGACTCTGGTAAGATCTTCTTTTTTAGCAAACTAATATTTTTGAATCTGTACTCTAGTACTAGTTGAGTAAACCTACTTTACATACACGCAATTTGTTTATTCCAAAATGTGGTTTAATGAAATGCTATTTTCTTTGGTGTTTTGTAACTACCAGCGTCATTATTATGCAGTTTATGTGACGAAATTTGATATTGAAAAGGTGTTAAAAGTGGTTTCTAAATCAAATATAGTTGAAAATCTTTATTTATTACACAATGGAAAGTGTTGAGAACAAAGTAATATACGAATGATCGGTGGTAATCAGTATAATAAACCCATGGAGGTCTGGATTTAGCATTATGTGGATTTAAAAAGTGGAAAGATCAGCTCATTGGCTGACCCAACTTCTGTGGAGTTTTCCCCAAGATAATTCGAAATGAGGTGTTTGGCCTCCACGTGCCTATGCAATTGTAGGCATGTTCCCAATGAGACGACAGATTTTCTTCCTGAGAGATTTCCTCTCAGCCCTGGATCCAGACATCAGTCCACCCCAGACCAGTGTGCGATGTGATGTGATATGATGTGGCAGTGGTGGTTGGAGCGAGACATGATGTCCCAGAGACGCTGGACTGGATTCAGCTCTGGTGAATGGACAAGCCAGCCCAAAACATCACTGCCTTTGTCTTGTGGGAACTGCTGACACATTCCAGCCACATGAGGTCCAGCGTAGTCCTCGTCAGACGGAACCCAGGTCTTACTGTAGCATGGGCTGACAAATCCCAGCACCTAATGGCAGTCTGGGTTTCTGTGGCTAGCACAGTAAGTCTGTGCAGCTTTCCAGTGACCCGCTGATGTCAGGCCTTCACCCTATCACCCTCATAGGGTATGTTTCTGACAGTTCAGCAGAAACATATCCTCCAGCTGGAGGTTTCCCCCTCTTACCCCTTTCACAAAGGAGCAGATAGCAGTCCTGCTGCTGGGTTGTTGACCTACGGCTCTGTCAATGTCTCCAGACTGGCCTGTTTCCGTGAATCCCCTCCATGCTCCCGACACTATGCTGGGAGACAGAGCAAATCTCCAGGATCCTGAATAAGCTGCACTACTTTAGCAACTTCTGTGGATTGTAGACACTGCTTCATGCTTCCTCTAGTGGTGTGGGCACTAGCAAAATGCAAATGTGACCAAAATCAGCCAGAAAGTCCTACACCTGTAAACCATTCCTGTTATGGGGATCTCATTGTTTCTCCTTTAGTTCACCAGTTTCATTAACACCAAAGTGGTTGAAATTAGTAAACATACCCCAGCCTGCAACTAAACTGTCCAAATCAATAACCCACAAGCTTAACTGATTTGATTCTTCTAGCTGATTTGATATCTTAAAGGGGTAGTGTGTAACTTTTGAGCGGAGCGGATCCGTCACTCATGGGATCATGTGAATTGCAGCACCTAGTTTATGCTCCCCCTCTATAAAAAAGAGGGCTCTGCTTAAAGGAGCTAAAAGCGATTTTTTTCGCCGTTAGGTGGCGTACTGTGGAGTTGTCTCAAACCAAAACAAAGCCTGTGTCAATCAATGCCTCTCTACCTCTCCCCCAACCGAAACCCCACGGCCCTCTTTTTTTTTTTTTTTTTAAAGAAGGAAAAACTCCTCTTTGCCTCATATA
>JAVQJG010044874.1:0-14022 GCA_036024015.1 Craterocephalus amniculus
TGGACATGTTCAGTAAATCAACAGCTTGCTGAAAGTGATGTCACATTCCTGACCTTGGTCCTCAAGTAACACTATCCTACAGATTATTGATGTCTACCTGCTTCAACACACCTGACTCATATTAATGGCTCTATTGCAGACTGTGCAGAGCTTGTCAGTGATCTGAATCAGGTGTGTTGCTTCAGGGAGACATCTAACACCTGCAGGATAGTGTGCTTTGAGGACCAGTATTGGGAATAACTGCATTATATGGACATGGGTCAATAAAAAAGCTGAAAGTAAACACGCAATGCATTATTACTGCTACTTGTCACCGCTGTCACTGAGACAGCTGTCATCACGATCAGCTTGTGGGAGTCTGGTTTGAGGTCCAGCTCACTTCCCATAAAAGAAAGCTGTATTTATCTTGGACTGTTTAAAAAAATAAAGAGAATATTTCAATATATATATATCCTCGTGATATTCATAAAATAATAATTGAGAGAAACTAGAATTGCATTTACTGAATAAAATTCACAGAAGTTACGAAAATCGCCCCGCCCACAGGACCGCCCACAATTCACCAGAACTAGCCATTGTGGACGAGTGTTGCTAATTCGCTACAAACCGAAACATTCAAATAATTTAAAAACTACTTGCCAAACATATGTCTCATCTATATATTGGCTATATGAGAATACAATAAACTACTAAATCATTTTATTTTCACACAACTCACCTGATAGACGAGAATGGCTCTGGGATTTGAAGCGCATTTCGCGCCATTCAAAACCAGAAGTCTGTGCTTAGTTTAACCCAAGCGGCAACCTCCCGCTTGGAAACGTGATGCCCATGCGGAAGTGAAAAATTTTGCAGTTCCCCCTTCATCCGCTAGGGGCTGGCTCCAAAACAGAGCAGTTTCCCATTGGCTCCCATGTTAAAAACGCCAACTTTACAGCAGAATTAAACATGTTTACAGCCTGGTACAAAAAACCATTTTAGGTTTAAAATGTCAGGTTTACCTTCATGACAACTGTGGGGTGAGTGCAAAAAATTCTAGCGCGTCCGTTTAGATGTTATTTAATCCTAAAGTTCCTCATTAATTGTGGGCGTGTCCTTTTTATTGACAGGTGCCAGATATCCGGGAAAACGAGGCCTAGCGTAGCACAACCGCTGTTTTTAGCCGCTAACAGCGCTTCATATCTTTAACCTGCCTTCCTCTGTTAGTTGGTTAGCTACTGTTAGCTGCAGGTTAGCTTTGTTAGCTCGTAGCTCGGAGTTTCATGGCTATCAATCATCCCCCCTCACGCTCTCAGCCCCCCTCTCCGCACCTCGTCGTCGGCCATTTTTGGGCTTTCCGGCAGTCACGAGACTCGTGACGGTGCCAAGATGGCGGAGGAAGGAACCGCCCAATAAGCTTCTTTTCAGCTCATCAGAATCCTGTGGGTCACGTGGTTTCAGGGTTTGTCCATTATTTTTACAGTCTATGGTGGCATCAGAGAGATGAATTCATGTGCACATCAGGATAAATGTGTGTATGACTGCATCTGTTGCTGCTTCTGGGAAGCGCTCAAATTGCTCACAAAGTCCAAGACTTACAAGGTAACGCCTAAACAGCAGTTTTAATGCTTCCCTTTGTCTTCTCCTGGCAACATCTGACTATAGAACAGCCAGGCTGGTGTTTCTGAGAAATCAGACAACTCTTCTCTGGATGTATTTCTGCTGATATTCTACAACAGTCAGTAAAGGAAACCTGCTAAAAAATTGGGATCATTTTTTTTTGTTTGTTTGTTTAACTTTTCCTATGCAGAAAAAAAATATGAACCTGAAAGATTTACATCTGGCCTCAGTCAGTTTGACTAAAACGTTTTTTATACAATGTGCACACATTAAAAAAAAGGGCTGCTTTGAATGCTCATGTCTAGTGCTGTTTACTGCAGAGGAAAAGCCAACTAACTACCATCAGGTTCTCTGTCTTCTCCCTTTCGGGGCCTCTTCAACCCCCACCCCTGTTCTTACACACAAATGCACCAAATTTCTCTCCCTCTACTACAGACGCACATGCACACACACACACGCACACAAACACAAGTACACGGATGTAAGCGCAGATACACACGCAAAGGTGCACTAACGTTTACCGTGCACACACTCTGTAAGTTTCAGTGCACTCATCTTACAAAGACGCATAAAAGCACATAGATATTATTCCATGAGCAATCACACACACACACACACACATTCCTACCCACTCGTCTGAGACGGTATGTGAACAAGCCACAGGCAGGGAGAGGTGGAGAAGCCTGGGCCTCCACTAGTGCTGATTACTGCAGGAGAGAAGAGGAGCAAAGAGGCTGCTGGCAGCTCCTCTCACAACGACCCGGGAAACACAAACGCTCATTTTCACCAACAAATACAAAAAAAGGGAAGTTTCTGCTGACTGCTGCAATAAATTACTATCCAATTAAAATATAATCAAGCTCTTTACATTTGCTCCATTTGCTCCTAAAACTCATAGTGACACGCATTCACGCTATTACTGTACAGCTCACACCATTGCATTTACACAGGATCCTCTCGAACTCCTGCACTAATACCCCTGAGTTTATTAAGCCATATTCAGATTTATTCTATGAGTAGCATTCAGATCTGTCATATACTGCAGGTCATGTCATCATAGACTACAATACAGCAGTTTCCACACATACATTACAATCTGCAATGCCAACATGCTTGAAAAACAATAATTGTCAAGACTTCTTTCCATGAACCAGATTTTCTTCTTCTTCTTTTTTTTTTTGTCTGTGATGTAAATACCATTTTGAACTGAAATATAATATTGAAAAACTTACTCTGGTCATATATCACAAAAGAAAAAGTCGGGCAAAGAGCAATGCGAGAAAGATTTATTCCTTGGAGATCGCAGTTTCTCCCAGACTTTCAACGCTATCCATTTCAGTGTTTGAGCAGGCGGCGGTGCCAATCATACCCACAGAAAACCTATAAAGCTTCACTAAATGTTTGATCAGTTCAGGTGTGTAATGATGAATGTGTTAGCTAGATTAGGTGTGTTTAAACAGTTAAGACTGTTCCTTGGCAAAATATCCTAAAACGAAGTCTCAACCCTTGGAAATGCCCTCACTTTCAAATTAAACATGATCTCTTGACCAGTGTATTATATCTGCAAATAATAGGGCAAACAATGTTCAAATTCTTTTCAAGAAACTTGGACAAAAAGGATTTCATGTAATTGATAAAAGGTACAGAGTTTAATTTTGAACATTTTCTGTGTGGTCATTTTGCCACTTTTCAATGTGAAAAGAACGAACCTTGGCCCAAAAAAGGTTGGACAACTATGCTCCAGACGACAGATTTCCCACCTATATATACACTAAACTATGACACATCCGTCCTGCTGCTGACCATAAAGTAGATCCATGTAAAATGGAGAGGAGAAAAATCCACTCAAGGACTCGTGTGTCCCCATAAAATCTGTCCCAGACAGGACACCCTTTTTTCAGCAGACTGATCGGCAACTATAAACAGGCTTCATGGCTTTTTGGGTTTTCTACATCTATGTCAGAGCTTTTTTGCATGCAACGTGCGCATCACTCTTACAGGCATGAGGACATATCAGTCCATTTTGCAGGTTTTCCCGCCATAAATCCTCTTCTTTCTGCAAATATTCTGTCATTTTACCCAAAGATTTAATTGTATCCTGAAATAACTCCATGAGCACATGGCCTGTATTCACGTTTTTCTGCTGTCATGAATACAGAGAAGGCTCTGCAATGATGGAGGTTTACTGGGAGTCGTATTTTAGTGCACCAGAATACGCCTGACGGGGAGGATTGCTGAAGCAGAGTTAAATGTCCAGTGTCATCTGCAGCAATGTGGGTTTTGTGCAGGAGCTGGGCTGGAGTGGAGCATCATTCAGGGTAATGTGACTGAAAAAACTCCGCTCATCGCTTTCCTATCACTCATGCATGCCAACATTTGCATGTATATTGCAGACACAGAAATGCATATGGTTGAGAGGTTTCTAAATTCCCAAAGCCCTCCCTCTATCTCTCTCTCCTTCCTTTTTCCTTCTGTCTTTCACTCAGCTCCGCATCACCTCACTGCAGCCATCTGAAAAATCTTTGCCAAATCTCACCACTGCCATTCCATGTTACATCTTTTATCCTTCTTTTTTCAGAAACACACTGACATGCTCCTCTCCTCTCATTTTGCTCCCCCGCTTGCATAATTTGTCATTCTTTTGCTCCTCTTACGCTGCTTTGATCGCGAGTCCTGTTCTTTTTCATTAGCGGTCCAGAAAGCATGACATTTATGTGGACTGCTCTTGGATCACCTTTTGTCTCTCGGTGGAGCACTATGGCTCCATGCAGGGTCAGCTCTTGCACTCTGTCACCATTCATAATTCTCATATCAGTCAGCAATGAAACCTAATATCTTCATATCTTCAAATCAATGATCCTTGCCTTTAAGGGAAATTGCTAGTCTAGGTAGCTGCTTGCAATGAAAATTCTCGATCCACATCAGCTGGGTTCATTAAATCACAGGAAGTCGGGGAAGAAAATATCCTGCTAACTGTTGTTTTATGAAAATATTGAATTTTTCATTGACTGTAATAGTAATTTCTGCTAGATATGCTTTGCCTGCAGCAGCGGTGCACTCATCACTCACTAGTCCAACACAGTGAAGATGAGTGTACTGGAGCCTCTAATGACCGCCGAGCACTTCCTCTCCCACCTATGAGTCTTCTCCTGAGAGCGACCTGTGTAGAAACCGAGCCCATGTCTGTGTGTGCGGTGGGCACATGCGCACACTCTTGCATTAACAAATCCAGCTCCTGACTGATCTGTTTAAAGACACACCAGCCATTCTGATAACTGTCTCCATAGCCAGCCATAAATAATGAGATTTGGCTCAATTAGGATCCTCTCGAGGTGTAAAACAAATGGAGGAGCTGCAGCCAGCCTCCAGTAATCCACACAGCTCCTGCTCGCCCTGCTAGTGGATTACAGCCCCGGGGTCACTGTTTATCCTTTACGTAAACTCTCTGCTCTGTGCATTGCTCAGGCTGTGAAGCGCAGCAGACACCTCCCGGCCCGATAGCATCTGATCTCCCGACTACTTGACGAACAACAGGACACTCAAGCTTCCACCTTCCGCCAGCAGCAGTACCATCACTGCCAGTGCTCCATCTATCTTGCAGCTCTTAGTCTGGATCTCTATCTCCACCGCTCAGACGTGGGGACTAGAAGGGCAATTCAATCTCGGTTGTATCAGTTGAGGAAGGATGATGCCGCTGTCACTGCTGTACGCAGCCGGTGGGAGGCCGCACACCCTGCTTTCAACACCACATCGGAGTCCTAAACATTTGAGAAAACCCTTGAAATCCCAACACTGATTCTTTTTTTGCAATTCAAAGTAACTATACAGTTTGGTATAAAAAGCCTGGAAAGTACATTTATTTTAACTTAATTACTCATGTGAAGGTGAAGGTAAGCCATTGGGGGGAAAAAAACAGATGTAGTGTGAGGGATGCTGAACCAAAATTTCACAGGACCGAATATGTTGATCTTTAAATGGAATTCCTCTGAATGCCATCCCAAATATGGCAGCAAACTTGCCATGACCTGAAACTGAGCTGCTGCTCGGTTAAAAGGCTCTAAATGAAGCCTTTTCACTAGTAAAACCAAAGACTTCTGGTTAAATTGCACCCATTCTGTTCATCAGAGAGAAGTTTTATGCAACGTTTTCCCAGATTGGTGTCCACTAAAGGTCAAACCGAATACCCTGAACAAATCACGGTTGTAAAAGAAATACAGCTCAATGTTCCAGCTGCAGTTCGATACTGTTCTGTTCACAACGCACACTGACAATAGTTATTCATGTAAGAAAGAAACAGCGATGAAGTGACAAATGTGAATGCAACAGGGACTTACTAAAGTGTTAATTACATACGACCCCTCAGAAACTGACTTGTGTCACTTCACCGATGTGTCACTCATTCTCTGCTCAGTGACTGACAGTTACAAGAAGTGGAAAATGTTACAAACTTCCCTTCAGAGACCAGAAACACCACAGGAGCACTGCAGTGTTGCAGAAGCAGAAAGGAATGTCTTGCAGAGAGGTGTGGTCTGTCTGTCTGTCTGTCTGACAGTCTGTCTGTCTGTCTGTGAGTCTGTATGTATGCCTGTCTGTCTGTCTGTCTGACAGTCTGTTGGTCTGTCTGTCTGTCTGTCTGACAGTCTGCCTGTCTGTCTGTCTGTCTGTCTGACTGTGAGTCTGTCTGCCTGTCTCTGTCTGTCTGACAGTCTGTTGGTCTTCTGGGCTCCCATTTTACGGCGTGTTGGTGAGGCCGAGGCAGATATGGTTTCACTGGGCTCGGCAGAGCCAGGCCCCGCTGCTGACTGCAGCTTTTATTTGATGTGGACGTCCCCGTGTTCGGTTTCAGCGCTGGCTTCAACATATGATCTCAATTATGACCAGAGGAGGGACGCATGCTGGTGGATGACTGGTGGCCCTGGGCAGGCATGGAGGGGAAGGGAGGGGAGAGGGTGGAAGAAGAGATGGAGGGAGGACAGATGGAGAGTGGTGTGGCATGGGGGAGAAACGTAGAGACAGTAAACAAACGTCTCAGGTGGGAAGATGGGGGAGGATGAAAGTGAAGAATGATCAGATATGTTTAAGATGTGAAGAAATAAGGGAATGAAACTGGAAATCTTTCAGTTCACTGGTAGGTAATTAAACCGCTGTATGTTTTTACCATGTCTTTATTCCTGTTCCTGAATTTACAAGGTGACTTTACAAGGTACAACACATAAACAAAGTTACACAAAAAAGTACTTGTGTGTTTTAATTTTAGTGAGTGGAGAGGTTTGACCCCAACTTTACCTCAGGCTGAAACTATATAAGTCTTTGACTGACCATATAAAAAATCACATAGAAGATTTGTTTTATCTTACATTGTGTATTTCTGTTTTCCCAAATGAATAAACTTGGGTTAAACCATCTTGATAAACTAATGAAGATTCAATTTTTTTAAATGTGATTTGATCAATTTCATTCACTTTAGTTGGTCCAATTTATAAATGTTTTTGTCCTATTCAGCTCGGTAGTTTTTTTTCAACTAATATTTGGAACGAAATATTGGTTGATACCCCGACTTAATTTAGTGACTAAATGTTACCAATATATGTATATTTGTTCACACTCTACAACTGGTGATCACTTTGTGCACATCTTTTAACTTCCATTTAAAGAGATGGTGACAGATCTTGTCCTTTTCCCGACTGCAAGGCTTTTTGTGGAACACTTTCATAAATAGTCCATGATCTCATATGATCTTGTGAGACTTTCATTGACTCAGTGACTTTCACTTCTCAATGACCAGTCTGACTAGATTTTAATCATGTTATCTCAACATGAATGAATTTAACAATTTTTGAAGTTGTTGAAGTTCACTCAACTTATACATGATTTGATTATTTTTGACTTTGACAAATTTTATTGTTTTGACTTGGGATGAAATTACCTTTTAAACTGTGGTACATATAAAATCCAGCCAGTTTCACATTTGTGAAGGGAAGGCAAAAAGCAAAGAGATTTAAAGTATTATTTTAGAGATGCCTCTGTTAAATATCACACAGAGAATTACCATTAATAGCGTTAATTGCTGCTTTGTATTAATCCACCATGACTAAACAATATTTATACCCAAATGACCATTGCAATTTATGCCTGATTAGTTGGAGAACTTAGTTCCGTACCAGTAATGGTTACTTAAAGATTAATGTAAGTTTCTGTATGTAAATTTAGATAACAAATAATTTTTTATTAGCTCTGCTTTTTTTGTTTGATGCAAATGTGCCTGTACAGTCACAATATTTAACCTATTTCCTGCTTATAGATTTCTCTGCATAAATGGACCACTTTCAGAATTACTAAATGTTAATGAAGGATAATATTCTCTTCAATAAGAAATAAAATAAAACAACCACATTGCAGACTGATAATCCAATACAGCAGGTATGCCTTGTGGATCTTAATTATGTGTTGGCAAATTAGTTGGATGTTACCTAACTAGGTACTTCTAAGAAGAGCCCTTTCCGATGGTAGGCTATTTGTTTTTATAGCAAGAATAATTCATTCAATAGCAAGAGAGTTTTACACACCACCTGCAGTGAAAGGTCAAATACGTATTAGAGCGATCCGAAGTACTAGAAAATAATATTAAGAATACACTATAAAGTCAGCAACAGTACAGACTTCTGAATTCCTGCTGTACATCAAATTACTGTCCAACTCTCCAACTAAGCGGGGTTATAATTGACACACCATTATCGGTAACACTGGCAATCAGTTTTGACAAAAAGAAATTTACATTTGATTATATTCTGTTTGACCTTCAGGGGCCTGAAATTTCATTCAACCCCCAAAATTTTGTTTCTCCATTATTAGATGTTCATTTGCATCGTGTCTCCTCAGATTCATCAGAGAAGCTGCCATGATTATCCTAACCACCCAGGACTGCCCTACAGATGTTATTTCTCAATAAGTTGCTTACTATACACAGTCTCCTATATTTCCTTGTGTTAATAATAATTCCTCCTAACTCCAGAGTCCAGCACCAACGCTTATATTTGATGGGAGCGGATGGTCTGGGGGGGGCGGGGGGTCATTTATAGGATTCTGTTTTGGGGGGTCCTGTCTTCCTGCTAAACTGACCCTACACACTATTTTATAATTCCTCCTTATCGGCCAGAGGCTTTAGTTATTTACTTTAAAATGGACTAATTTCTTATTCTAGCGGAGGGAGGACAGGCTGCTGACTTGAACAGCTGCTTCATGACCCAAAAAACTGTCAGTCTTTCCCTGGAATAAATTGTGGAATGTTCCATTTTGCAAGGCGGGGGTGGCGCGTGTTAGCACGTACCACATAACCCCCTGAGAATCACTTATTTTCTGATTTAGCGAGACAAATACTGTCAAATGCGTGAGCTGATTTATTAGTGTTATTTTATAAACAGGAGGAGAGGTTCTGACATGGACCGGACTCCGCCTTTGTCGTCGTTCACCCCCTGCTCCTGTGAGCGGAGGTACGTGTAGGCTCATAGTAGAATCAATTCACAGAGAGGGCAGCTTGAAACCGGCTGTTCATGCCTGCTCGCTCAGTTTGGAGAGAGTGGCGTGTCGGGCAGCTTGGAGTTTAATAGTCCGGGTAGCATCCGTGCTGTATGTACATGTCTGTCTCCCCATGTGCACTTGCATGACTGGTACGGCTGTAAAACACTAAAGGAGGGAGGGAGGAACAGAAAAAAATGTGCTCGGAATTCTGATTTGACATATTGTTACAGCTTTGGCTGAATCTCTGCTTTAGGCGCATCGGAGGTTCATGACAGATGTCGTGCTGAAATAAAGTTGGTGATCCAACAAAGTCCGCCGTGGTGGATGTCGTGATGCTTCCTCCTATCCGTCTTTTTGAGTGCGCGCGTGTGTGTAACAAAGGAAGACGGGAGGGTGTGCGAACATTTTCCTCCCTCCCAAATAAAACAAAACTTTCCATCATGTCAGAGCTGATCTGACACAGAATCACATTCGTTTTGACACTTGTCACACACAGTCGGCGCGACTCAGATGGCTGCATAGTTGACAGGTTTCATGCCCACTAACCTCTTTTGATGAATAGATATATTTCAGCAAGATGTGTGAGACAAATGCTGTAGTTAACAATCTATTACACCACTACAGTTGCCTATTAATTTGCCTACTAAAACTTTTAGTTGAATTTCTGGCGTCCATCATATTAACATTTCAAAAATGTACGCATTCCAGTTAAAACCATTTCTGCTATTAGTGCAGCTGTGTTTAACTTCTCGTGTCCTTGGGTCACTTCTTTGCAGAGTGTCCGTAAGGTTTTCATCATTTTCTCACAGTGTAATATTTGAGATCAGTAATTCTCAAATATTACACCACAATAGACCATCCAGTCAGTCCCCCTGATTAACTCTCCATCTCCTTCCCTTAACTGTGCCTGACTCCTCTCTCATTATTCTGTTCATTTCCACACTCACTTATAGACACGCAAACACACACACTGCTGCTGCCGCTGTTCTGTGTGTATTCGCCTATTTGTGTGTGTGTGTGTGCATGTGTGCGTGCGTGTGCGTGTGTGTGTGTGTGAGTGTGTCAGCGGCGGTAGCTTGTTTAATGCACTGCAGGTTGGCTCCTGCAGCAGGTCTGGCCAGATAAGAGCAGCACACAGATTTCTGCTGCTCGGAGGGAGAGCTAGAGAGGAACATTGCCTCTTCACTCACATAAACCATTAAATTGTAATAATGGGGCCAGCAGCGCTCAAATCTGGATCTATAGCGCCCCCTGAGTGTGATCCGTGGGAGTGGCAGCTGAAATCTTTGGGGGTCCGGATTGCTGGATGTTTGTCTGAGAAGCAGTTGGTGCTCTCATGGCAATTATTTGGTCTTGAATGGCCAAAGGGAGCATGCAGAGGAGCAGGTTTGTTTGACTATCATCTGTAAAGAAAAGGGATTTTGCATTTCTCCAAATAGATTATAATCAAGCACCTGAAACAGCACCTAAATCATCAAATAATGATTCTTTTTTCTTTAGATTATACTCAGTGCGGAAATGAGTGAATGGTCATCCACACTGTGTTCAAAGTGCAGTCACGGCTCTCATCAGGTCATAAATGTCAGCTTTTGTGATGTGTGTCGCTGGAGCTGGAGGCTGCAAAGCCCATAAAATCTGTTTATCTTTCCCTGCATCAACAGAGAGCCAATGATTGTGGGAGACGGAGAAAGAGTCAGACAACACTGGCTGTTTGCATTAAATGAGTCAACACATCAGCGCGAAGGGTACAGTCCGTTCCTTTTCTTCCTTTCTCTTTTCTTTTACACCTTCCACCTTGCTTTCAACAAAGATGGGATGGATTTTATCCCGATTTGATTGAGAGTGGCACAGGAGAGCCCACACCTCTCTGTTTCTCTCTCCGGCTCGTTATCAATGGAATCCCATACCTGGCAAACGTGTTCAGTGCACACAGAGTGAAGGGCGGCCTGGTCAAGTTACTGAAGTGGTGCTACAGCGGGCAATTTTCCTCTCTTTATCTAAAGTGCCTGAATGTATGGCAGACACACCGAAAGCTCTGATCCTCATCTGAACAGGGAGTTAAGAACACCGATTTGCTCCTTCTGCCCAGACAACAGGATGACAAGTTGACCTGCTGTGTGACTAAGCAACATAAATTTGACTCCCAAAATTTCTCTCACTTTCTCTCAGCCCTGACTTCTCATTTCTGCGTGTGATACTTCCATATTCAGGCTCCTAGTATCTGTCAACACTTGTTGACACGTGCGTCTGTGTTAATGGAGAGCGCTGCCTTCACAGAGACATCATGCACGGTGACCAGCAGCAGCAGCAGCAGCAACGCCACCCACTTTTAATTGTATTCTGTCAAAACGTCATGGGGTAATGTAATGTAACTCCCCCACACAGAAGCTGCTACTCTTTGATTATGTGTCACAGCTGAGGCATGTTTTGATATTTGATTCTGTCTGTCTGTCTGTCTCTCAGACAGCCAACCAGTATGTTATGCTAATTGGACACATGCACTGGAAGCTCTGTTGTGCTGGCCTTGTTTTGTGGTCTTTGAAGTCGTCGTTTCTAGTGTGTTTTTGATGCTGTCGCTGAGAAGCCTACGCACAATTCTATCTGCATCTCCTTTCTGTTGTCTTCTCTTCTTCTCTCATGTTTTTATTGGTTTTATTGGCAGAGTACTATATGCACTCTGATGCTTAGCAGTTGCCTCAGCAGAAGTTTTGCACTCACTTGATGGTAGTCTGTTATGTTTTCATGGCATTTTATGTTGGATCGTGTATCTACACAGAAATGTAGATACAGAATAAAGTGTGGTGTCTACACAACAAGCTTTTGTGAACTTTAAACCCATTAATAACTCTTCCCTCTGGTGTTCAGGATTCTTCTGAACTCCAAACAGGCAAATTCTCCAAATGCAATCCAGAGCTGGAGTTAATTTCTTGTCCAACCGCTTAAAATGTGCTGCCACCAAGTGGATTGAATGACTTACTGCGTGACTGGAAATGTGTTGAAGCAGCAAAGTGGAAAAGAAGCGTTTCCCTGGAGAAATTTAATGACATTTAATTGACAGTATCGGTCATTTGTAAATAATATAAGAGCAGTTGTTTTTGCATAAACACAAGGTCTATTTGAATACTATTGGAGCCATTATTAGTTTTTGGACTGATGTAGCTGTAGCTCTAAACCTCTGTCATATGATAGAACATATGTGTGGACATCATCTCTGCCAAGAATAAAGTTAAACAGAACAAACTTAGAGGTGATTTAGTGCATACATTTCAGAGAAAAGTCTCCAAAATGATCATTTTGCCACAGTCTGGCACAGTCTTTTCTCAAAGTCCCTTTTTTGGGAGAGTTCAGGAAGAAAGATGCTGTCTTTTCTTTTTTTTTTCAACAATATCTCAGTATAGAAAGCGAAGTTAGAGTTTTGTTTCAGCCTTTTACAGGTGAACTTTGATTTGCCTACCCTAAGCTCTGGTTTAAATCCCATTAAACAACACCTGGATGAACTGGAAGCTGGACCTTGCGTGCCAGTCCAGGAGCAAATCTCTGCAACCAAACTCCAAATTTTTGCTAAAAAGCCTCTCTATAGCACATCCAAACCTGTAGTTTAATGAGATGATCAGCTGGGGCTTTTCGGTTGCTTTCCTTGTCGTGTTCATATTAGGGCTGGACAATTAATCGAATTTTAATCGTGATCACAATATTGCCTTCTCACAATCATAAAAACACTGTAATCGAAGAAAAATCATTATTGTCATGTAAGTAACAGGAATGCATGTAGACTGGGTATTCATTTTTTCATTTCTATTATTTTTTTAATATATTATTATTTTACTCCTTTACTTGTTTCTAATTTATTTCCAGTAGTTTTTTTTAAAAGTTATATGAGGTCGAGATTTAGGGGTTCAATAAAAAATTTTTTTAAAATAAAAAAGATAAGCGTGCACATTAATAGTTGTTTATATATCAATCAAAATAATTGTGATTATTAATTTTTCCATAATGGTCCAGCCCTAGTTCTTATACTACTGCATACATCTAGCTGCTGGCTCTGATTCAAGTAAGCACACAGTCATGCTCAAGTACGTACAGTTTCATGCTACACAATGTGGATTGCTTATCTGATCAATGTTTTTCTTTTTAGAGAAGAAAAAAGATCAGCTCTTCTCATTTATTTACAATGAAAACACTTTATTTCGTCATGTTGTAAGTATCATTTAATTGAAAATAATCAGACAGATAAAAAGGACAGAATACAGTATGGAAATTCATTTCATCTTCCTCCGGAGATGCATTCACCTTGAACCGGTACATTTATTGATTGGATGGCTTTTTGATCAAGAGTCCTCCCAGTAAATCATGAGGATGTCTTCATTCATCAATACACATTATATTCAACAGCTACTGTAAATATGAAAAACAAAAACAAAAAAAGAGAAAGGTCACTAGTCTGCACTAGAGCTGTGCCATACTGTCATGGCAAGCGGCTGAGATAAACTATCAAAAAACCCATTTGCATGCACGGTTTATTGTCTACATAGCCTGGGTTAAAAGAGCAATACAGGACATCAAAAGCACTGAGAGGAAAACAGAAAATCTTCTCTAAGACTGTGCAACTCCATTCAATAACAAAGGTCTATATTAAAAGCTTTGCATTACACATTATTACAGAAGTTATCCTTCAGTATGTGCTCCTAGGACATACAAAATAGTCAGCTATTAGAAAGCACATGGCACATGTAACAGCAACAAACTCTTGAAGTGATATAAGAACAATAATAATTATTATTATTATAATAATAGTAATAATAGTAATAATAATAATAATACAGTAATAGGTGCAATCTTCCTCCAGCGTATCCCTCATGTTTGTGTTGCAATGATTTTACACGTAGAGCATTTACATTTCTCTGA